>PVHX01014326.1:13659-51056 GCA_004024805.1 Geosciurus inauris
TGGTACTGGGGATTGAACTCAGGGGCACTCGACCACTGAGCCACATCCCCAGCCCTATTTTGTGTTTTATGTAGAGACAGGGTCTCACTGAGTTCCTTAGCTCCTCGCCATTGCTGAGGCTGGCTTTGAACTCGCGATTCTCCTGTCTCAGCCTCCCTAAGTGCTGGGATTACAAGCGTGAGCCACCGCGCCCGGCTGTAAAATAGTTTTTTAGTTGTAAATGCACACAGTTATCTTTTTTTTTTCATTTATTTTTATGTGATGCTGAAGATCGAATCCAGTGCCTTACATATGAGGCCAGTGATCTACCACTGAGCTAGAGCCCCAGCCCGTGGTTCTGTTTTTTAATTGCTGAATAATATTCTATTTTATTACAAAGCACATTTTACTTATCTATTCATCTATTGAATAACATCTGGGTCACTTCCATGTTTTATCCATGGAAAACAGTGCAATTATGAAAATGAATGCACAAATATCTCTGAGACTCTTGATTTCAATACTTTTGAGTATGTACCCAGAAGTAGATATGTTGGATCATATGGGAATTCTATTCTAAAATTTTTGAGGAACTGCCATACTGTTTTCCACAGTGGCTATAGCTTCCTACATTGCCACCAACTGATCCAATTTCTGTACATCCCTGACGATAATTTTTTTTTTCCTTTTTTCTAGTAGCCATCCAATGGGTGTGAGGTAGTATTTTATGGTAGTTTTGATATGCATTTCTCTAATGGTTAGTGATGTTGAGCATTTTTTGCATGTGCTTATTGGCTGACTGTATATCTTTTATAGACAATGTTTATTCAACTCCTTTGCTCTTTTTGTATTGGGGGTGTTGTTTTAGTGGTAGTCTACATATTATAGATATTAATCATTTAACAGATACATGTCTTGAAAATATTTTCTCTTATTCTGTGGGTTGCCTTTATATTCTATTGAGAGTATCTTCAGATGCACACAGTTGTACATTTTCACAAAGTCTGGTTTGTTTTTTAAACTGCCTATGCACTTGATTTTTTTTTTTTAATTTAATACTAGGGACTAAACTTGGGGATGCTTTACCACTGAGTTATATCCCTAATCATTTTTATTTTTTAAGATAGGGCCTTGAAAGTTGCTTAGGGCCTTGCTAAATTGCTGAGGCTCGACTTGAACATGGTGTCTCTTGCCTCAGTCTCCCAAGTTGCTGGGATTACAGGCATGTGCCACTGTGCCTGGTTGGGCACTTGATATCAACAAAAATCCAGTGTATGAAGCTTTTTGTCCAATGTTATCTTTCAAGAGTTTTATAGTTTTAAGCCTTACATTGAGGCCATGGATCCATTTTGAGTTAGTTTTGTATGTAGGTAAGGGTTCAACTTCATTCTTTTGCATGTGGATGTGTTTCCCCCAGCACATTTTGTTAAAAATTGTCCTTTCCTTACTAAATGATCCTGACACTTTGGTTAAAGGTCAACTTACCTATATGACAGGGTTTGTTTCTGGATTCTAGATCCTACTCTGTTGGTCTGTATGTATGTCTATCCTTCTGTTGGTATAACACTGTTTTGATTATAGTGGCTTTATAGTAAATTTTGAAATCACAATGTGTAAAGTGCTCCATGTTGTCCTATTTCAAGATTGTTGTGGCTACTCAGGGCCCCCTGAAATTTCATGTGAATTTTAGAATGGGTTTTTCTATTTCTGTAAAAAATGTCATTGGGATTCTGACAGGGAACAACACTAATCTGCTAATCACTCTGGGTGGGAATGGCATCTTAACAATATCTAGTCTTCTATGAACACAGATGTCTTTCTATTCATTTGTCTTCTTTAATGTCTCTCAGAAATGTTTTCTAGTTTTCCCTGTATAACTTTCACCTCCTTGTTTCATTCTAGGTGCAATTCTGTAAGTAGAACTGTTTTTTTTTTGTTGTTGTTGTTGTTTTTTTTAATATTTTTTTAGCCGTAGATGGACACAATGTCTTTATTTTAGTGCTTTGTATGTGGTGTTGAGGATCGAACCCAGGGCCTCACGCATGCGAGGCAAGCGCTCTACCGCTGAGCTACAATCCCAGCCCCAGTAGAACTGCTTTTTTAAATTTGCTTTTTAGATTGTTCACTGTTAGGATGTAAAAATGAAACTAATTTTGTGTGACTTTGTATCCTGCTATTTTGATCAACTCATTTATTAATTCTAATAGTCTTTTAAGGTTTTCTAATACAAGCTCATATCATCTGCAGAGATAATCTTACCTCTTCCTTTCCACTTCGGATGCCTCACTTTTCTCCTTGCCTAACTGCTCTTGCTAGGACTTCTAGCATTATATTAAACAGAAATAGCAAAAGTAGTTATCCATGTCTTATTCCTGATCTTAGAGAAAAAGCTTTCACCATTGAGTATATTTGGTGTGAGTTTTTTGTGTATGAATTTGATTATGTTGAAGTAAATTTTTGTACTTCTAGTTTATTCATAATCTATGTTCATAAGAGATATTACTGGCCAAATCACCATTTGGCGGGTTGTTATAAAGTTAAAACTACACTTACCTTACAACTGGCAGTCCTATTCTTAGGTGTTTACTTAAGAGAAAATAATAATTATGTTGACACAAAGACCTGTGCACAAATGTTTACAGTAGCTTTATTCATGAAATTGCCCCAAACTGGAAATAATCTAAAAGTTCATCAATTGGTGAATGAATAAAACTGGTGTATCTATATAATGAAATACTAAGTTATCAATAAAAAGAAACTACTGATACATGTAACAGCATGGAATAATCTCAAAAGTGTTACGCTAAATGAAAGAAACCAGACACAAAAGGCAATAAATATACTATATTATTCAGTTTACATGAAGTTGTGGGAAAGTCAGAATTACAGGGATAGAAATTACATCAGTGGTTGCTAAAGGTTACTATAGAGAAAGAGGACTAAGGGGGTGCATAAGGAAACATGTTACATTCTGTATCTTTCATTCTTTCTTTTTTGGTATTGGGGATTAAACCCAAGGGTGCTTCACCACTGAGCTACATCCCCAGTACTTTTTATACTTTTGAGACAGGATCTCACTAAGTTGCTTAGAGCCTTGCTGTGTTACCAAGGCTGGTCTCAAACGGGCGATCCTCTTGCTTCAGACTCCCAAGTCACTAGGATTACAGGTATGTACCACTGCGCCCAATGACATTCTGTATTTCAATTGGGATGACATTTATATGACTTTATATTCATCAAAATTCATTTAGCTGTGTAATTAAACAGTGACTTTTTACTATATATAACTATACCTTAATAATTCTGACTTGAAAAAGAAAAAACTTAGTCCAATATAGTTTAAATGTTTGCTCTCATTTCTTTTCCTCCCTCACTTGCAATTAGACTGCTAAAAGGACAGGCCCTCCTTCTGCTTCTAGTTCCTCCAGCATTAGGGTAGATAGGGAGAACACAACCACAGACCATTAATACTAACAGAAGTCATAGCAGGTCTCTGTTAGGTGTCCCTGTTACTCTGGCTTATGCTAACAAATTATGTGTGGGCACTATCAAAATACTAATTTCTTGAGGGCTATATATGGAAGTTCTTTAGAAGACTTTGCAGAGTCCACACCTTCTGCACAAGTTTCTGTTGTGGAAGAATTCTTGGTCTTGACCGCCAAACCTTTCTATTCAACCTTACCAGTGTTCTGTCCTGCTTCTGGGATCACCTATACCACTGGTTAGTCTTTGGTGGTTATGAGAAAAATGGTTTAAGCTTAGTTATTTTTAAACCTGAACCAGGGAAAAGTCACATTTTTCCAAACCGGAACATCACAATGCTTATTCTCTATCTTACCATGTCTCTTCCCAATCTGCTTTCCAAAATAGGTACAAGGGGCTGCCTAAGCAGACATTCCACTTAGAAATAAGATGCCAGTCTCTTTTTCTAAGAAACAACTTTCAGCTTGAGAAGCTTTTCTTTGGGTTTTAAAGCTCCTTAGGATTGAGGGTAAAAAATCATTTTACTTCCTTAGACTAACAACTCAGTTATTTTCCCTCTGCTTTTTTCTGATGAAGGAACAGGGGAAATTCCATTTTCCCTTCTTGTGATTGAAATGTTATACACAAACTAAAAGTAAAAATTTATCTGTACACTTACCCTACTTCATAAGACGCTAGGCCTTCTTTCACTAGTTGGTCATTAATACTAGTAGGAGTCATTCCAGGAGCAGCAAAAGAATCAAAAAGCTCAACTAAGAGCACATTATCTTCTAAAATTTCTGTAAAAACACAAAGACTAGTTTAGAGAAAGAAACAAATATGTTGCAAAATAGACTAAATTTTTTAAAAATTGGAAACAATTTCTTTTTTTGGCATACATGAAATTTCTTTAATTTTTTTTTAGTTGTAGATAGACACAATATCTTTATTTATTTACTCTTATGTGGTGCTGGGGATCAAACCCAGTGCCTCACGCATGCAAGGCAAGCGCTCTGCCACTGAGCTACAATCTCAGCCCAAAAGATTTCTTGTTGAATACATCACAGTCTCTGTCTAGAGGTTAAAGTAGTATTTTGTAGCCATAACGAATTGTCAATGTTATCTGGAGCATATACAAATTAGTAAAAATTCTATTTTAGGTTATTGTGTGCCACTTGTTCTATAACAAACCAAATCAATTTTACTCTTTTGGATTCAGAGTAACACAAATTAATATTTACTCAATAGAAGTATTCTGCAGTATATTTACACTGTTTTATGTAATTCAATCAAGTTCCAAAAGCACACAAGTGAATGAAATTTAACTCAGGCCAGTCATTATTTGTGAAGGTTTATAGCTTTTCTTTCTTTCTTTCTTTGTTTTGAGTCTTATTATGTTGCCCAGGTGATCTTCCTGCCTCAGCTTCTTGCTATATACCTGGAATTATAGGCCTGCATCACCACACCTAAGGTTTATAGCTTTTGTAAGTATGGTACAAAGTTTAAAATGACAAAAACTCAATCTAGAACTCTCAATCAGAATATTTTTCCTATCTCTTTGCTTTTTAGGACAAATCATTTAATTTTTCTTTTAGAAAACTAAAATTGTTTACTTGATCAGATCCATTTCTTAAACTACAGTAGGAACTAACCGAGGATATAATTTACATCTTATATGCCTATTTACTTTTTTTTAATGGTACATAGCACAGGGAACTTGCTCAATATGTAAGTGGTAAAGAGGAATTTCTTTAGGAAACATACATTTCTAAAATGTGCACTGAGATCAAAGTATGTCTAGAGTTTTTATACGACAGTAGCTAGTAGCAGCTAGTCAGAATGATGATTCCAAAAAAAGAAAAACAACAACAGATAATCATTGCTGGGCATCTGCCTGTAATCTCAGTGACTGGGGAGGCTGAGACAGGAGAACTGTAAGTTCGAGGACAGTCTCAGTAACTCAGTAAGATCCTCAGCAACTAAACAAGACCATGTCTCAAAGTAAGAAACAAAAAAGCTAGGGATGTAGTGCACTGGTACAGTGACCCTGCATTCAATCCCTGGTATAAAAACAAAACCCCAAAAAACCCATACCAGCAATAACATCCTACATTACCCAGTTGTAAGAGTACATACATATTAGAAAAAATTTTTCAAGAACTGAAAAATCAATCCTGGCTACTTTTCAGTGGCCCAGATGAGTTACCTAGAAAAAGGCTAAACAATGTTGTAAACTTTGATCCTTCTACTTTCCATCTCCTATGTCTTTAGTTCTTTGGTTTCATACTTCTCGTCCATAAAGCTCTTTGTTCCAATAGGGGCAACTTTCCCTGTGTTCTGTACCTTTACCATCTTTCCTGCTTTCCTCCAAATTTAATTTGAATGTACCTTTCTTTAGAAAGTAACTATATATAAACGGAGGATCCCATTTTTATCTGTGGTAATTTACTTTATTAGATATGTTTAAAGTCCCAATCTTACCATTGTGCAAGTGAACAGGGAAATACACTCCTTAAATCAAATTATCTAGGTTAATAACTATGTTACAACTAGTGCTAGATGTAACTGGCATAACAAATAAGTAAACAAGAAGAATCAAGAACAAAACCTATGTTTTGATGTGTTATCCATGGGAAGATTCTCAAGAAGAGAGCTAAAAACCAGTAGAACACAATGCCAAAAGACAGTTGGGAAGAAGTTATTCATATTAAAACCGGTTCAAAATGAGTGGAGGTCACTGATGGCCTAGGAGGCCTTTTAGTTTGTTCATTTCAGAGAAGGCATATATTACAGACTAAGGATACAATTTCTATAATATTCCTCTTCAACTAAGCTATTTCTTATAAACAATTTCTTGAATTAATAAAGTGAATAAATTAACAGAGGTACTCCATCATTTTATAAGTTATATGACCTTTAGAAGTTCATTTTTGAGTTTCAGTTTTCTACTATAAACAGGCTAATCATCTTATGATGAAGGGTTCATTTAATGGTAGTGTGATAAAAATGAAAAGCAGGTGCAATAAAACTATCCTTGAAAGTGCTATAATCAATCCTAAGTAAATATGGTCTTGTGTATCCCACACAAGGACTCACTGAACCAGTGCTTATTATAGTTTTCAGAACAGATCAAAACACATCCCCAATACTCCTGTTCAAAATTCTTGGGGCCAGATTGTTTCAGAATTTGCAGTTCCTCAGGTTGAAAAAAGTTACACAGTACACAGACTTCATATTCAGCTAATACCCTCCAATAAGTATGTGGCAGAAGCCATGTCTCATATAAATTCAGGATCAGATTCTTCCATTAAACTGGTTTTTGAGAAACCAGTGTTATAAAATAGGGGGCTAGTGGCTTTGGGGCTTTGAAGGGGTCATGTCAAGGGTGACTTGATCTTGTTTTGTCTTATCTTTTTAAGATGAGGTCTTGCTATGTTGCTCAAACTGGCCTTGAACTTCTGGGCTCAAGTGATCTCCTAATTCAGCCTTCCAAGTAGCTGAGACTATAGGTGCACACCACCATACCCACCTGAGGGGTGACGTGGTCTTTAATGGTAATTTCTACCTCAAGGGCCAACTTTAGACTGTAAAGCCTGCAGAAGATATAATCTCATCATACAGTCTCAATGTTACTTCTCACTACTACTACTGCTCATGGCACATTGAATTTACTCTAAGATATGACAGAAGTTATATAATGTTAATCTTATTTAAAATAATGTATAATTATATAGTAAATAAAAACAAATAACTTACTAATAACGGAACATGTCATGAATTTATCTTGAGCCTTTTCTTCAAATTTTTCTTTAGCTTTTTTGGACCACTGCATCGTCCTTTTACATGGCTCAATACGTGCTAGCTTACATTTAATTGCCTGTGCCAAACAAAATTCCACCATTAAGAAAATTAACTTAATTTATGGTTATTTTATAATTCAAATAAAGTTTTATTTATGTGTAGAAAACTAATGTTTATGTAGCTCAGTACAGAGCACTTGAAACCATGCTTGAGGCCTTGGGTTTGATATCCAACACTGCAAAAAACCAAACCAAAACAAAAGAATATTTGTGTCTGAATTTGTAAATAAATAATGTGTGAACGTGTTTACAAAAGTACTTTATAAATTAAAATAAGTGGAATGAACTGAGTATTTTGACATTAGATAGTCATATACCAGAACAATAAACATTCATTTAAAAAGTTAAATAGTTATGATTCATTTTTAAGTGAGAAAAGCAGGCTTTCTAGGACTATTTATAGTCTGATTCTATAATTCTTAAAACAAATGATTCATCTTACTACTACATATACCAAAAATGTTGAACAATATTTTTTAGTGATTCTCCTCTTTTGCTCACCTGTATTTTCAAGTTTCTTTTTCTATATTATCCATTTTTCAAAATGGAAAACAGCTTAGTAACAATTTAAATAACATAGAAGAATATAAATTAGAAATAATACCACTTATCCTTTTCTAGTCATCAGCTGCTATAATAGTAACTGTAGCTATAATAGTAACTGTATTATAATAGTAATAGTAACTATACTTATGTATAGTTCTTATATCAAAAACCATTTACAAACAAAAATAGTTAATAGAGCATTTCTGTTAAAAACTACTTCAAAAATACTTTCATATTTGTGTTAGTATTCCAACTCTAGAGTTCATAACAAGTAGATTACCTTCTCTGGGTGATTCAGAAACTCATCTTTTATTTTACGCATCTCCTTAAGTGTTATTTTTGCAGTATTACCAAAGTCCACATATTTAACTTCAACTTCCCGACGGCCAGGCAATCCTTTAAAAGTTATGAAATCAGAAATTGCAAACTCACAGACTTCTATGTCAATCTAAATCTCTATGCTTTAAAGAAATTTTTGGAAGGTTCAAACAGAAGTTTAAATAAAGCCCTGTCACACACTGACCTTTGTGAAATTAGTCAACATATATGCTTGACTTCAGTCTTTCTCAGCACATTATATAGAGTGGTATGAAACTTGTTGCTATGATTTTCAAATTTAAAGACAAAAACAAGTATACGTCATTTCAATATGAGAACAAGTCTGGCATTCTCTGCTCCAAAGAAGTGGAAGCAAGTGGCAGTTTTGGTACTCAAAATAACACTTCACACAAATTAGACCCTATGGTTGTGGGTATCTGTGATAACTGAGGAAGCACAGGCTATTACAGGTATAAGGCCAATGAAATGTAGAGGAATTTCTCCCTGCTTCCATTGCAATCTTCAGGCTAAAAGAATATGCTCAACTTTACCAATGCCAACCTTCCTCAAGACTCTGATTGAAGATGTGATTTTTAAATAAGCAAGTGAATAGGGAATGGAATTTAAATAAAATTATTTTTTACCCAAATTATCAGTGACATATGAGAACAGATCAAGTAGACAATGGAAGGTCTCAAATTTACCTTTTCATTCTTTCTGAAGAAACTACTAGGTGGCTCCATCAAAATAAATGAGTACACTGAAGAGGTAAACATGGGAAAACAAGGAACCAATGCAGAACAATGAAGTATATTGCCAAGTGAAAAATATTCCAGAATAACAGATGTATAGTAAGCACTCCATTTGAAGAAAACAGAATGCTTCCATGGTTGAAAAAAAAAATCAAACTAAGATTATTTGAAAAGTCTAATCATGTGGAAAATTGTTTTGAAGTATTAGGAAAATGTGGCCACAAGTTAATAACAAGAAAAAATTAGCAATTATTAACTCAAAATAGAGTTAAATTATACTTTATGGTTCAGCAGTGAACATATTTACACAATATGGATTTAACTAACAATTGTGGTACAAGTATAGCAGAAGGGAAAGAAGGGACAAAAGGGATATGAAACTTATCTCACAGAACAACAATAGATAATATCTCAATCTGAAGCATCAACTGAAGTATTACATATCATCAGAATAAATAAAGGTAAATACCAAAAGAAACACCCGAAAGATGAAAACTAATTGCTACAGAGGAGCAGGAGATGTCCAAATCTTCTAGTATTGTTTAGTTTTTAAATGAGGCTGACACTAGAAAACAAAACAAACCAACAAAAAACTACCAAGTATGATATTCAAGATGGAGTTCTATGGGGGTATCGAAGATACAGGAAGATAGGCCAAATAGGTCACACGTGCATTTTGCATTACACCCTCAAAGTCACCTTGGAAACTGCACCAAATGTTACTACTCAGATTTCAGAAGCCTTATTGCTCATCAAAAATGCACGTTTTAAAGCCAATAATTCTAATTTGAAAAGTAGCTGCAAAGTACTTAAGTGATATGAAAAATGTCTTTATCTGTTCCACAGATATTTATCAAAAGATATACTACTTGTCTGGTGCAGTAGTGCACACCTGTAATCCCAGCAACTAGGAGGCTGAAGCAGGAAATCACAAGTTTGAGGCCAGTCTTGGCAACTTAGCAAGACCATCAGCAACGTAGTGATACCCTGTCTCAAAAAATAAAAACAGACTGGGGATGTAGTGGTGTACACCACTATCTTACTATGGTTTGAATGTTTTTGTCCCCTCCAAAATTCAATGAAACTTAATCTCTAATACAACACTTCATTAAGAGGTGTGGTCTCTGAGAGGTGACCAAGTCATGAGAGCTCTACCCATACACAGGATTCAGTGCCCTTGTAAAAAGGCTCAACAGAGGGAAATTTACTCCTTTTGTGCCCTTCTGCCATCTGAGTATATGGCATTTGTTTTTTCTGGAGGATGCAGCAAGAAGGCTCCATCTTGGAAGCAGAAAGACCAGGCCCTTACCAGTGCCCTTTAACTTGGACTTCCTAGTCTCCAGAACTGTGAGAATAATTTTCTATTGTTTTTAAATAGAACATACCAGCCTGTGGTATTTGGTAGATCAGCACAAACAGACTAAGATGTTTATTAAAACTGTATTTGAAAAAAACTTTAGTTTGACACTAACCCCTAAATGAATTAAAATCAATGATGACAAAAGATAGAAAATTTAGGTTGGAAGACTAAATAGTTTTGACAAAAGATCTGGAACTTACTATGTATTAGAAGTTAACTGGTAAGAATCTTAAATTACTTTAATAATAGGAAAATATTTTAAACAGTATTAAACTAAACTCTACCTTGTAAATAAAAAGTTACATATCTACAAGCTAGGAAGCATGTAAAAGGAACAGAATTTAGTCCACACTCAATTCTGTTACAGTCACTGCTGTAACAGAATACTCGATGTTGGGTAATTTATAAAGGAAAGTGGTGTATTTTGGTTCACAGTTCTAAAGGCTGGCAAATCTTAGATTCTGGCACCAGCATCTTTTCAGCTTCTGGTAAGGACTTTCTACTACTTCTTTCAACTGATGGTGGAAAGCAGAAGGGCAGGTGGGCGCAGGTGAGAGACAAAACTTGGGGCAGCCTCACTTCCTAACAACCTGCTGTCTTAGTAATCCAGTCTTGAGAGCAAGAACACTGTAAGAAAGGCATTTATCTGTTCATGAATGCTCTACCCCCATGACCCAAATACCTCTCACTAGCCCCTCCTCTCAACACTTCTGCATTTTGTTGCAGATGAATGCCTTTCCTGCTAAAGTGAGTTCTTGTTGGATTACTTAACAGATGGCAGAGCAAATGGTAAAATCAAATAATACCATCTCCAAGATTTAATTTGTATCAACTCAAACAACACTAGTCTTGAAGTATAACATTTCTCTGTGGAAATAATGTGTACTTTCCTACCAGTGACTTTAGCTCGATACCAAACTCCATCTTCAAATTTAGCTACACATGCTTGATCTTGAACTGGACAGACAATTTCCAGGTTTTCTCCATCTTCACTTTTATAGAATTCCTCAATGGTTTTTAACAGAAATAAAAAATCCAGGTTTTCTATCTAAGAAATAAAAGGATAAAGCACTGCATAGAAACTTAAAATTTTAAGTATGTTTTAGGTATTGTTTATAAAATTATAAAACATTAAAACTGGCATTAGTTATAAATCAATATGTGCTATGTAATTACTTCAGAAATATCTTTTGTAGATAGTATGTAGTATGAAATTCTCCTATGTAAACATAACAAAAAATAAAATCACATTCTGCTAGATAACAATGTATATTCTAGATTTGTTTGGACACCTATACACTCTCCAACTTTTGTTTCTACCAAAACTAGATCACACAATACATACAATTTAGTAATCTACACTATTCTACCAATTCTCACTGTTTCACTAAGTGTTCCTACTAGTACTTCTAGACCATATTCACTTTTCTGTAACTGATCAAATCAGTATCCAATTTCAAGATTACATGGTGCTTCTATTTACCTCTGCAACTCTTTTGTTTTTGTGGTACTGGGGATCAAAACCAGGGCTTCATGCATACTGGATGAGTAGTGCTCATCAAAGAGCTAAGAGTCACGCCCTCCGTGACTCTTTTTTTTAAAAAATATATATATTTTTTAGTTGTCGATGGACACAATATCTTTATTTCTTTTTATGAGATGCTGAGGATCGAACCCAGTGCCTCACGCATGCAAGGCAAGCACTTTACCACTAAGCTACAATCCCAGCCCCCTCCATGACTCTTATAATCTAACACAGTCCTTTTTAAAATTGTTGATGGACCTTCATTTTATTTATTTATATGTGGTGCTGAGAATCGAACCCAGTGCCTCACACATGCTAGGCAAGTGCTCTACTACCAAGCCACAATCCTTTTTAAAAACGATCTTGAGATGCTGAAAGCCAGATGAGCAACAGGTGAGCCAAACAATTACATGTGGAGAGAAAGTTTTAAATAGGCCAAAGGTGATACGGAACAACCAGGTTTGAAACAATTTGTGTCAGGCCTAAAGATGGATGTCAAGGCAACAAATACATTTAATTTACGACAAAAGGATTGATTATACATCAAAATATAGTGAGACTTATTCCTGGAATGCAAAGATGACTCAACATATGAAAAACAATGAAATAAACCACACTGACAGAATGAAGGGAAATAAGAACAAAATGAAGGGAAATAAGAACATGATCATCTCAAATGTTGCAAAGGAGCATTTAAAAAACTGAACACCCTTTCATAAAAAAGACACTCAGAGAAAACTTAGAAGGAAATTTACTGTATGTCATAAAGGTCATATAGGAAAAACTTGGAGAAATCATACGCATGGTGAAAGACAAAAAGTCATTCAAACTGAAGAGGAAGAAGTAAAATTATCTCTATTCAGATGATGTGATCTTATAAGAAAACCCCAAAGACTCCACAAAAAACAAAACAAAACAAAAACAAACAAAAAACCTGTTAGAACAAATTTAGCAAAGCTAACAGGCACAAAATCTACATGTGGAAAAAAAAAATCAGGGGGCTGGAGTTGTGGCTCAGGAGTAGAGCATTTGTCTGGCATGTGTGAGGCCCTGGGTTGATCCTCAGCACTGCAAATAAATAAATAAATAATCCATTGGCAACTAAAAAATACTTTTTAAAAAAATCAACCATATTTCAAAATGTCAGCTAAGAGTAGTCTGAAAATTACGGAAGTGCTTCCATTAACAATAGCAAATAAAAGATAAAAATTTAAGAGTAGACCTAACCAAGGAAGTGAAAGATTATACACTGAATACTATACAAAATTGCCAAAAGATATTAAACAAAATCTAAATAAATGGGAACAAAAACAAAACCTGTGTTCATGGATAAGATTTAAAATTGTTAAAATGTTAATCTATCCAAAGTGATCTACAATGTAATGTAATCCCTATCAAAATCCCAATGACAGCCGGGCGTGTTGATGTATGCTTGTAATCCCAGCACTTTGGGAGGCTGAGACGAGAATTGCGAGTTCAAAGCCAGCCTCAGCAACAGTGAGGCTTGCTAAGCAACTCAGTGAGACCCTGTCTCTACATAAAACACAAAATAGGGCTGGGGATGTGGCTCAGTGGTCAAGTGCCCCTAAGTTCAATCCCTGGTACCAAAAAAAAAAAAAAATCCCAATGACATTTCTTGCACAGATAGAAAAATTCATCCTAAAATGCCTAGAGAATCTTAAAGAGTATCTGAATAGCAAAATAATTTCGATAAAGAACAAATCTGGGGCCAGGGATATAGCTCTGTAGTACAGTGTTTTCCTAGAATGTAAGAGGCCTTGGGTTTTACCCTCAGCACCATATGCACACATAAAAAGAACAAAGCTGGAACACCACACATTCTGATTTCAAAACTTAGTACAGAGATACACTAATCAAAACAGTGTGATACTAGCATAAAAAGAGACACATAAATTGATGGAATATCCCAGAAATAAACCTTTTGTTTTGAATGAAGGTAAGAACTACAACTACAGGCAACTATGGTTCAGTGGTATAGTGCTTGCCTAGAGTGCATGATGAGGGCCTAGGTTCAACCCCCAGGAATGCTAACAAAGAAACCAAAACTATGACTACAAAACCTTACAAGAGAACAGGGAAAAGACGTCATAATGTTAGATGTGGCAATGATTTCTTGAATATGACACCAAAAGCACAAGCAACAAAAGAAATAATAAAATGAACTTTATAAAATTAAAATCTTTTGTGGCTCAAAGAACAATATCAAGAGTTAAAAGAACCCACAGGATGGGAGAAAATATTTTAAGTCATTTATCTGATAAGGATTTAATATCTAAAATATATAAAGCACTCACTCCTATACCCAAACCACAAGCAACACAATTAAAAAATAGACAAAGACTTGAATATTTCTTCAAAGAAGATGTATATATGGTGAATAAACACATGTAAAGATGCTCAGCATCATGAATTAATAGGGAAATGCAGATCAAAACCACAATGAGATACTACTTCACACCAAGATGGCTATATAAAAAAACAAAACAATAGAAAACAAAACAGACATGAATAAATTGAAATGAATAAGCCTGTGCCTTGCTGATGGAGCTATAAAACTGTATAATTGCTATGAAAAACAATTTGGCAGTTCCTCAGAAAGTTAAACGCAGAATTTCCATAAAATCTAGCAATTCTACTCCTAGATACATTAACAAAAACACTGAAAACAGGGAACCAAATGGATACTTGTAAACTAATGTTCATAGCAGCATTATTCACAGCAGCCCAAAGACAGATTCAATCTAAGTGTCTGTCAATAGATGAATACATTAAAAAATGTTTACATGGTATATTACTCAGAAATAAAAAGGACTGAAATTCTGATGTAAATTCTGATATACAGATGAACACTGAAAACATGCTTAAGTGAAATATGCCAGAAACAAAAAGAAAAATATTATGATTCCATTTATGAGGTACCTAGAATAGACACAGAAAGAACAGAAGTTATCAGGGGCTGGGAGTGAGAAAAAGGGATGTTAGTGTTTCATGGGTATAGATTTTCTGTTTGGGATAATGAAAGCGTTCTGCAAATGGATGGTGGTGATGGCTGAATAAAATTGTGAAAATAAATACTTAGTGGCACTGAATTACACGGTTAAAATTGTAAATTTATGTCAAGTAAATTTCATCATAATTTTTAAAAAGATGCTTAAAAATGCAAGGAAGGGACAGGGTAGGGAGGGAAGGAAAGAGGAAAATGCACATCCTAACTTAGTTCAGATAAACACTTTCACAAATCATCCAGAGAGCCAGAAAGTGTGGCACAGTATTGAAGATGATAGGCTCTGAGGCTACAAAGCTCAGTTTAATCCTGGCTCTACTCTTTCACAGATATGTACCCTTAGGTAATCCAAATGGAGACAGTAGCTTCTTTCTAACAGAATTTTCGTGATAATCAGTGAGTGAGTTAATTTCCATAAAACTCTTAAGGTCCTTAAGATGAGTGAATTCATATAAAGCACTGAGAGGTAAATAAGGATGAACTAATACTGAACTATCCAAACAAATACATTAGTCACATATCCAGAGCTTAATCCTATTTTGGTGTTTAATCTATTTTGATGTTTAAATTCAGAAAATTACCTAGTAATAATTCTCAGATGTACATGGTCAGAAGAAGGTTTATCATTTTAATGATTTGCTGGCTCTATGCGCTTTCGTAGTTTCCAGATTTCAGAAGGTAACAAGAAACACTTACATATTAGGTTTCATTCACTGTCCTTTCCCTCCATCTTCCACCAACTCACACGATGAAGAGTTCTTTCAATTTACTATGGACTTCTTATTTAAAGAATATAGAAATACATAGAAAGTTGACAAGGTTTGTTTACTCTAATATTTACACTGGACATGGACACTCATTCCTGTTACATATTTCTACTTAATTAAAAAAAATCTCAAACATTATTTACTTACCAACTGAAGGTAGAAATCAGTAGGACTATTTATATGACAAACCATAACTGAAACATCTGTCATTTCTTTAGGCAAAATAGGTGGATGATAGTGTAAAGCCGTATTTTTTTCAGTGTGACTTCTTGGTGATTGTGACCTAAACCTAATTAAAAGCATAATTAAAAACATAAAGAAGTAGCATTTTCTTAAAATCTCTCTTCTCAATGACTTGATCTGAAGAAAGGGCTTCTTCATATAGTGATTTTATTTACCGAAAGTATTCTCTTTCCAATTTCTCTCTTCTAACTTATTACAATTCTTGATACTGTCTCCAATTATTGAACAAACTTAAATAAGAACTTAGTAGACTAACCTTCAAATTCATATCAGACATTTCAGAGCTGGGATAGCATGCTGTGCTCACATTTAATGCTATTTCTGCTCTATCCTTCTATTACATTGATAGCTGTGGTCTGTGGTAGTGCTTAGTGAGGCCAGCTAAGGGGTCTTTGTGGCCCTTGACAATCGCAACCCTTTACTTTGGTTTTTCTAGAATGAAATCCATTTGGGTCATTTCTAGAAGTCATTTAATCATCCAACACAGAAAAATCAGGATCATCTACTATCTCTATGGTTATTAAATCATCTTACTTTTTGCTCATCAGAAATAAAGGAAAATTAAGTATCTAATCTAGATTAAGAAATTAAATTAGGATTAGTGGGCTGGGGTTATGGCGCAGTGGTAGCGTGCTCGCCTGGCGCGCGTGAGGCACTGAGTTCGATCCTCAGCATCACATAAAATAAAATAAAATAAAGATACTCTGTCTACCTACAACTAAAAAATTTAAAAAAAAATTGGTATTAGTGATCATGAACTCATCCCAAAGGCTGGAAAATTTAAGTTAGGAATAGTTAAAACAGTATTCTTGAAATACTAGGAATAGTTAAAACAGTAATTCTTGAAATACTTGTAGGCCTGCTTGCAAAGTTATCAAGAGTTAAAAAAAAAAAGAGAGAGAGA
Source organism: Geosciurus inauris (assembly GCA_004024805.1). Classification (NCBI taxonomy): domain Eukaryota; kingdom Metazoa; phylum Chordata; class Mammalia; order Rodentia; family Sciuridae; genus Geosciurus; species Geosciurus inauris. The sequence continues at coordinate 30,401 of PVHX01014326.1, forward strand.
GAATAGTATCTATACATATTTTTCTATTCTGAGCTACCTTAATTTTTCTCTTTTTTAAAACCAAATTAATTAAATGCAGTTTTCAGGCAACAAGTATACTTAGAATATGCTGTCAGGAGTATTTTTAACCTCTAGGGGTATGTTAAGGTTCACTTTAGAGCCCATGTTTTTTAAAGGTAAAACTGCTACTTCTATATACAGCTATAATCATAAAGAATATTTTAAGTTTTAACAAGTTACTTACCGTGCTAGTTCCATAAAAACTAAAGCATCTCTAAGAGACACAGGCATATCACTGCTTATTTTATTTGTTGGTGGTTTCTGCAGATCTACAATAAGCACACCGTTTTCTTCTCTAAAAACTTTCATTAAAACTGCCTTGTTATTTACCATTTTCAAAAATTCCACTTTAGCTTCCTCTTCCCAGCCTTCACTCTATGAACAAAAGTAAAATTCCAAAATAATTACAATTAGCTCAAATGTTATGTCTGGATTAGCTTTGTACCAATTAGTCTGCAACTTTGAGGAAAGGCAATGAACCAACCATACACATTAAAAAACAGCTGAGATATGTAAAATGTGTGCATACTTTGATTTTATAAATGTATTCTTAGTATTTATAAGCAGTTTCACTGTAGAATATAAGTTTACTTCTGGATATTAATACAAAATTACAATGATTTTAAAATAAAAGTACTGCTTATGAATTTTTCACTGAAGTGATAAAAATTTCAAAGATAATTTTGAATGTATAATGTAAGCCTGTATTATGATAAAATATTTGCAATCATTATCAGTTTAATTTAGCTTCTATTACCAGCAATATATGAGGTATGTGCTACTTAAATGATAAAATATTCACCCATTGGAAAAAAGTTTTAAGTTGATATTAAACATTTAATTATCCATACCTAATATAAATTTCAAGGGTCAAAACCAAAAACTTCTTAAAAATAAAACCTAAGCCCGGTGTGATGGCGCGAGCCTGTAACCCCAGCACTTAGGGAGGCTGAGGCAGGAGAATCGCGTGTTCAAAGCCAGCCTCAGCAACAGCAAGGCTCTAAGCAACTCAGTGAGACCCTGTCTCTACATAAAACACAAAATAGGGCTGGGGATGTGGCTCAGTGGTCGAGTTCCCCTGAATTCAATCTCCAGTACCAAAAAATAAAAAAATTAAAAAAAAAAACAGAACCCAACAACAACACAAAATAAAACCCAGCAAATGTAAAAGGCATAAAAGAAAATAATGTCATTATCTTGAGGAAACCGTCAATACTAATATTTGTGTTCTCTTTTGCTTTTTTATTCATTTATTTATTCTTTTAAGTATTTGTTGAAGGCCTACTCTGTGGCAGATCTGCTAAGTGTTGAAAACATAATAATGAGCAAAGACACAGATTCTTGCTTTCATAGACCTTACAACATAGAACTATTCAACATATACGGTTACAATTCCAGTCTCCTAGGAGTTTTCAATCTTTCTAGGGGAACAGATATTCCTCAGTAATTAAAAGCAGAATACAATATGAGCTGCAAATAATGAACAAAGTGCTGTGGGAATAAGGAATAATGTATAAGAATATACACCATATCTTATTTTAAACATATTTATCTCTATATAGTTGACTCCAAAATGTTTGTATATAATATTTGTATTAGTGCAACTTGGATATTTCATCTATCACTATGTTCATATACACTTATTCAACTCAATTCTCATTAAGAGTATTATTTGCCAGCCATGGTGGGGCACACCTATAATCCCAGCAGCTCATTAGGCTGAGGCACGAGGGCAAATTTGAAGCCTGCCTTAGCATCTTAGTGAGGCCTTAATCAACTTAGCAAGGCCCTATCTCAATATGAAAAATAAAAAGGGGGCTGTAGTTCAATGGCAGAGCACTTGCCTATCACATGTGAGGCACTGGGTTCAATCCTCAGCACCACATAAAAATAAATAAAGGCATGCTGTCCATCTACAACTACAAAAAAAAAATTAAAGAGCTAAGGATGTGGCTCAGCAGTTAAGTATCCCTGGGTTCAATCCCTGGTACAAAATATATATATATATGGATAAATATGTGTGTGTTTGTGTGTGTATATATATGTATGTATATATTTATTTATTTTTAATGTCCCCCCTCCTTTTGCAGCACTGGAACTGAACTCAAGGCCTAGAGCATGCTACACAAGTGTTCTACCACTGAGCTACATCCTCAGCCAAGAATACTTGCAATTATGGAAAGCTGAAGTTCATTTTCTTTTTTATTGGCACTAATACTTATTATGCAAAATGATATCAAGATAACTGATTCCTTAAGCCCATCCTCAGCAATCTCATTGGTAATACACAGCTAAAATGGAAAAGTTTAGCCTCTGAAAAAGAAATAATTTAAGTCTCACTTACTGAATTATGTGGAACAATGTCTTTTAAGGAGCATGGGTATGCTAATGGTGGGATATCTTTCACCAGCCCTTCAATATATGGTTCAGACTTCCTCAGAACCAGACATAAATCATTTAGTACAACATGCTGCTCAGCAATGTGTTCTGGTCTTACGTGGGTATCACCAACTCTAGAAAGAAGTAAAGTAATATTCACTGAAAATATGCTTTAATCTTGACTTGCTTTCTCCCCTTTTAAGGTATGCATTTCTAAGAATAATTTCCTTCAGTTAAATCTCATAGAAAGTTATGTTCCAAATTCATGCTTTCTTATTATACAGAATTAATTTAGCTTCTATAAGCACAGAGACTATTTCTATCCACAGAATTAAATCTCAGCTACTTTTATTTGAACTTCCAAATAGTTCAAAAAGGAAAATGACCCTCTCTTCCCACATATAGATCTATTCATTTTTAAAGCTACAACTATTTAAAAAAGTAACCATATTGGTCCTACCACAGAAGCATTTCATTTTCTTTTCCTAGAAGATCTAGAAAACATTTTTGAATATCATGAGTATATTAGACAGTATGGTATTTTAACATCATTTAATCAAATTACAGAAATATGATTAAAAATTTTACTCAGTCATCCAGTGGCAAACCATAACATTTTAAAGAATAATCTCTGTGCATTATTTTCTGCTATGAAGTAACATAAGAATTGTACTTAAATTTGGAGTACATCACATGAATAAATATATTGCAGTGAAATTCCATTTTTATGTATATCTATAAAGCACCAATTAAAAAAATAAATAAATAGAAGGAAGACCAGTAGAGGACAGGAAGAAGAATGGGGGTAGGAAGAGAGGAGGGAAGAGAAGCACTGAGGACAGAAATAGAACAAATTAAATTCCGTACATGTATGATTATGTCAAAATGATCCCCATTTAATGTATAACTATAATGTAATAATAAAAGCATTTAAAAATTGTCACACACACACAAACTTGGAGTACATCAAAAAGTTCCTTTCCCAAGCTCCTCATCTAGTACTGTTGATAAACAATACAATTGTACATAGTAACAAAGTCCATAGCAAAATAATAAAGAGTACGATTTGGAAGAGAAGAATGACAAATATTTCTCTTTACCCTTTTCTAATCTCTTCCATTCTTTAATCTGCCCCAACAAATATGCCTAAGCAGGCCAGAAACACATAATAATTATAAAATATCATACCCTGTGACGATTAGGACTTCAGAATTTCCAAAATCTACCATGAATATTTGTATTAGTGCAACTTCACGGACTGAGAATTTGGTTGGGCTACAGGGTTTTCTAATATTTTTACTTTCTATTGGAATTAATTCAGTGATGGTTCCTCGACACCACATTCCATTTTCAATACTGTTGACAAATATTCTTGCACCTAAGTAATGTGGGAGACAAATTATTATCAATGTTAAGACATCTCATAGAGTTCTAATTTAGAAATATAGCTTAGATCTACAACTAAGAAGTCTAAACTCATTTATTTACCGATTGTATAGTATTGTGTCAAGTGCTATGAGAAGAATATAAGGTAGTGTATTAAGTAATTTACAAGCTAAATGAGCAGAATAATAAGTCAGTACTCAACTCATGAGGAACTGTGTTTCATGTACTACATTAACATAAATGAGACTGCTTGCCATTAAGAAATTCAAGAGAGATACGTGAACAAATTTTACTACAGACTGTACTTTACACACTGAAGACCATCTAGCCTCATGCATGTACACACAAGTACACTTATAGATATACACATAGTCAGGTTTGTAATAAGGAAGAGACAATTACCTTTTCCTAGTATAGGGTAGTGAAAGGAAACAATGAAAGGCAACACATAAAATGCCCAAATTAATACCCAGTGTTATTCAGAGGAGAGGATGAAATAAGGACTTAGCAATAGAGGAATACCTTATAAAGGGACCAGATAGGTCATAAATTAATTACCAGAAAAAAACGGAAGATGGAGAAAGAAAAAGGCGTGAATATGAATGCTTAGTATGGGTCAACAATGTTCTCATTCTTTTATGTTTGAATCCACTCAATCCCTAAAATATCCTATGAAGGCAGTACTTCCACCACAAGATGGTTTGGGGGCTCAAAAATATCTTAAAGGGTGGCACTTGGACAAGCTGAGCTAAGAAACAGCTTAGAATCAAGGTCTCTTAGCTAGGGGCAGTGGTGTACCACTATAATCCTAGCTATTCTGAAGGCTGAGGCAGAAGTATCACAAGTTCAAGGACAACCTCAGCAATTTAGCAAGACCCTGTCTCAAAATAAAAAATAAATAATTAAAAAGGACTGGAGATGTAGTTCAGTGGTAAACACCTATGTTTAATCTCTAATACCTAAAAAATAAAAATAAATCAAGGTCTCTTAACTTTCCCTTGCTTTTCCCTCAAGTGCAGGAAAGGGCTCTCTCCAAAGTTCCCTTATTTAACTTGAGAAAATGTCTCTCTAGAAATCTTACAAGACAACCAGGGAAGTTTAATCACCAGAAAAGAGAGGAGACTAAGTCATCACCTTGCCCAGACAGGCTTTCATTTATTGTTCTGAGGGCAGCTCCCAAAGATTACCTGAGACTTTAAACATCCTTTGCTGCAACCTTCTCCATTTCCTTCTTCCCCATTTGGTTCTTTCATTGAGTTTCATATTTTGCGGAGCTCCCTTGTACATATGCACATTAATAAATTTGTTATGCTTTTCTCTTGTATACCTGTCTTTGGTTCTTGTGTTTTTTGAGGTACTGAGAATTAAACCTAGGGTACTCGACCACTGAGCTACATCTCCAATCCATCATATTTTGAGACAATCTCATTAAGTTGCCCAAGCTGGCTTTGAAGTTGCAATCCTTGCGCCTCAACCTCCCAAGCTGCTAGAATTATAGGCATTACCACCATGCCCAGCTAATCTGTCTTTCATTTTATGGTTGCTGGTCATCATCATTTATGATGGACAGGAAAGGAATCACCCCCTTTTCTACCTATCCAGAGGCAGAGAGGTTGCAAACAGCAACTACCTGGTTATTCACATGAGGTAGCAAACAGAACCCTTATAGTCCTGAATCACAACTTCTTAACTGCAGAGCTACAAACAAGATAACGCTGGAAGCCTTGGGGATTCATTACGTACAGAGGATTGCTGTATTCCCCTCCATATATGTTATAAAAGCAGGATGGCTGAAAGGCACATTGGGGTACTCATCTAATTTTATTTAAGTTTTCTTAAAACATTTGTTTGTCCTTCAGGTTGTCAGGGACTCTTCTCTTATTTTGATGCACTATGCAATCAATATTCTTTTAGTTTTAAAAAATATTCTGTGAAACTATTTTTGCAATAGATAAAAGCCTCAAGAAAATGTTTGCTATTCTTCATCATAAAGTACACATGCAGACCAAAAAATATTCTTATTTGCTAAAATCCTATCACATTTCTTTCCTTTTCATTAATTTCTCTGAGCATAAACAAGTACTTAAATTAACTATGTTTATTTTGCAAGTAATTATCATTAATATCTTAAAGACAAGGTTTTGGCTTTAGAATATTTTCTGAATCTAAATTGCATTCTTTTGGACATGTATGAAATTTTAGAGAATTGCATTTAATTATGAAAGCTAAGTTTAATACTACATTTCCCTCCTCTTAGATACCAAAAATAAAGTACTTTTTAAGTTTTAAAAGTATTTATTTTTGTCAGAAGTATATGATGATCCTAAACTTCTGATATTCTCTTGATATTCTATAAAGCTACAAAAAACAAGATGAGGGTTAGTTACCATTTTAAAGGACCATTATAAGGCAACACAGATAATACTTTTTTGATATTGGTCACCTACAGGCATTGAAAAAAATGGTCCATTAATACATCAAAGAAATCAGAGCTTCAAGGGTATAATTGAACTCAATCATCAATGTTACTAGGAAAATACTTGTAATGGAAGCCTAAAGCATGGCAAATTCAAATACTCTTATAATTAAACTGTGTTTACTAATCACCCTCTGAAGGGCCCTAGGAATGGATGCCACAGGCCTCCTGAATCCTACTGAAGTGTTCAATGTTAGCTCCAACATGCATGCATACAAAGCAAGGAATACAATAACACAAAGAATCAACTTAGAAACAAGGGGGTGGCCTACATAACCTGTTGTGGGTCTTGTGAATTAAAAAGTAATTCATGCAATTACAAAATAGAGGTTTTGTATATATCTCACTCTAAAAACATGCCAAGATTCAATTTTAATCTTTAGCTAACTTATCTAAATAGTTTATGTTAATTCCCAAACTTTTATGCTTAACTTGACGCCAAAATCTTTTCTAGCAAGTCTGTGTGAGTTGAACAAATATGACAATATTACATGAACTTAATATTTTAACTTAGAGAAATATTTTATTACCTAGCTCCAAAATGTCTGAAGGATCAAGATGTAAATTCTTATTGCAAATTTGATTCACCTTCTTCTCCAATACTGTTGCATCTTTTATTTGTGAATATTTCCGAATATAGAAGTGGCAAGGATGTATTACATGGCTTACAAAAACTAGCTCTGGAGAACCTGGATACAAATCAATATTTAAACAACATTATTAAAACATGAAATTAGGAGAGAATTCATGAAATGTGAATAACTGCCATGTCCTCTAAAAGATCATGTGTCTAGAAGCACTGAAAGTCTAGAATACTTGGGCCCCAATAGAGATTCTAAATCCAAAATGCCTCACAGAACAAATGGATCGCTTTTAACAATGAGTTCTCTAGCAACCTGAACTGCAAATACTTTATTCAATTTGCAAAATATGTTCTATAAGTGAAATCATAGTTCATGTGGTAGGCCCATTCTAAAGTCAGCCTATTCTGTAAACTCACTTTACTATAAAACTTCATAGTTTATCAACCTATCTGGAACTCAGAACCTCATTGATAGATTAGATTACTAGGACAGCCCACAAAAGCCAGATCAATCCATACCATACCTAAACACCAATGTATCTCACAGTACTCTGAATCCCAAGTCATATGAAATAGGTGAGAGAGAGATGTAATAATGTCTGGCTAAAGTACCGAGCCATTTAGGGAACTATGAGTGAGCTTTGGTGAAGGTTAAACAGAGAAAGGTAATGACACTAAAACAATTTTTCCATAAATAGAAGTAATTAAATCAAGTGTTTCTACTGATACAAAAAGATCTCTGAAGTAGTTGGGTATGGCTGCACATCCCTGTAATCCCAGCTATTTGGGAGACTGAGGAAAAGAGGATCAAAAGTCAGAAGCCAGCCTAGGCAACTTAGCAAGACCCGTCTCAAAATAAAAAGGGATGGGGATATTTCTCAGTAGTAGAGAACTTGTCTAGCATGTGTTAAGGCCCTGGGTTAATTCACCAATATAGAAAAAAAGAGAAGAAAAGCAAGAAAAAAATCTCCAAAGTGTAATGTTAAGGGAGGAATGCCAAAAACAGTAATGTATAGTATGCTATGTTTCGTGTATATTTATTTGTGTATGCATTAAAAACCATAGGAGGGAAAAAGGGATTGAATACAACAGGAACAAGGTATGGCAAAGTGTCACAAAATATTTTTTATATATAAGAATTATTTTTTGGAACAAATTAATATATGATTTTTTGACAGACTAGAAGGCATGGAATTGAACAGAGGCAACTATAGATACATGATAGAAACTAAACAAATATATAAATTTTAACTATATAACATAGATTACCAAAAACAATACACATATTAAGGATAGAGTAAAAGAGATAGCTATGTATAACTGTTACAGCTGTTAAATAAGAGTTACCACACATAGAGCAAACTACTCCATTAAGCTCAGAGTTGTTACAATACCTGCTTTTGATCCAAAAGAAACAGTTGACTCTTTCTGAACAGGTTTTTTTTGATATCTAGGAATCTCCATAAGATCATCTGTGAAGCAAGCTTTATTAAAATAAGTAAAGATAATTTTACTAATTTTCTTAATGCTGTCAGTGACCTATTAGTGTTTAAAATGCTGTAATTAAATTGGCTAAATGCTAGAATGGTAAGACCCCTGTATAAGTAAATAAAACCATGATGACAGGTTTTTAGAATTCACTGATAATTCAGTGAAATAATACAGCAGAAAGAAGAATGTGTGTACTGTTGGTTTTTTTAAAAATATTTTTTAGATGCTGATGGACCTTTATTCATTTATTTATATGTGGTGCTGATGAGAACTGGACCCAGTGCCTTACACATCCTAGGTAAGTGCTCTACCACTGAGCCACAATGCCAGCCCTACTGTTGGTCTTTTTTTAAAATTTTTTTTTTCTGTAGTTGTAGATGAACAGCATGCCTTTATATGTTTCATCATTATGTGGTACTAAGGTTCGAACCCAGTACCTTCACACATGCTAGGCAAGTGCTCTACCACTAAGCCACCACCCCAGCTCCCTACTGTTGGTTTTTTTAAAAATATTATATTTAGCTGTAGATGGACACAATATCTTTGTTTATTTTTATGTGGTGCTGAGGATCAAACCCAGTGCCTCACACGTGCGAGGCAAGCACTCTACCACTGAAGCTACAGCCCCAGCCCCATGTTTTGTTTTGCATTCAAAATGTCATTCTGAAGAGTCACCCAATAAAACAATGTTTTTAAAAATGGTTTACACAGAAGTATATGAAGTAGTATCCATGTTAATGGGCGAATATCAACACTGAAATCTAATCAAACAATTGTGATATATTTAAAAATTATATAATGGTTGACATGAGCTGGGGATCCAGCTCAGTAGTAGGGTGGTTGGTTGCCTAACATTTGAGAGGCTCTGGGTTTGATCTCCAGCACAAAGAAATAAATAAATAAAATATAAAATAGATGGCATGAAATTCATGATAGCTCATCTTAAAACAGATTAGATCCCAGGATTAGAGAGAAGCTGATCTTAATTCAAGAACAAAGTAATGAAACTGCTCCTGCAAATCACCCCTCTTATTTATGTATACTTGTATCATTTATTCAAAGTTTGTATGTGGGACACTGAAAACATTGAATATCCTAACATAACTAAATATTAAATTTGCATCACAGAGATTAGTTATACTGTTTTATTAAAAATAAAAATTATCCTAATTTTGGAAAATGTGGAATCAATACGTTTAACTCAAAATGAGCATATGAGGAAAAAGATTATGGTGGCCAGGCATGGTGGCATGCGCCTGCAATCTAGCTACACGGGAGGCTTAGGCAAGAGGTTCACAAGTTTGAGGATAACCTGAGCAACTTACCAAAACCCATCTCAAAATCAGATAAAAAGAGCTGGGGGTGTAAATCAATGGTACAGCACTTGCCTGGCATGTGCATAGCACTGGGTCCAATCCCCAATACACCCCAGCCCCCAAATACCCTTTCTGTTAAGTATATGGCACAAGAAGCTACCAATTGTTTCTCACTCACGTTCTGGGTTTTCTTCAATAATTTCTTCAATTATCACATCAGGGCTAGATCCCATTTGAGGGAGCACAGCAATGGTTTTAGATGATGTGACTGCAATGACCTCTTTCTGTGGCTGGACAATCCCTTCTGAATGGACACCACTGGTCTCTGGTTGTAACGGAGGTGCTGGTGCTTCACTGGTTAGGACAGACACATCAACCTTTTTGTTTTCTAGTGATGAGTATGTAACATAAGAAAGCTCCTTTTTACTGTTATATTTTTGAACATTCTGTCCAACTTCATTTTCTTGGGGATAACATCTGTATAAAAATACAGAGGACTGCTGCTTTAATATTCACCTTCAAGCCATTTTCTTTCCACACAACAGCTGATACTGAGACATGTAAAATTCAGTGATTTTTAGTAAATTTATTGAGTTACACAACCACTGCCACAAACTAATTTTAGAACACTTCATCACCCCAAAAGAAACCTTTGCCTGTTCCAAGCCCCAACCCACCTCCAGGGTTTTAAAAGGTCAAGAAGAGATATAATCATTGAAAAGCTGAAAAAAAAAAACCCAACTTCATATAGTCATGTCATAATAATCTGATTCTACAAGAATAGTGGATACATGTTTTCAAAAGAAGTCATTTTGATTTTGCTTAAGTGTTTGACTTAAATTATGTTAAGATGATTTCTTCTTTTTTATTAATTGGCTTAAAAACAAAGCATAAGAAAGCATAAAGGACACAAACCTGAGCAAATTACCAGAAACTTCCTGCAAGGCTAATAATTACTATTAATCTGAATCCCATGGGCATGATTATTTCTAGCCACTAACCCACAGATGATTATTTATCCATACTATTCAGTATTTTTCTGCATTCTCCACATAGCCAGACAGTTTAAGGCTATCAAATCTATAAATATAAAAATTTTATAATGAGATGAGACTGAGGGCTCATAAAGCTTGTATTTTAGTTAATCCACAATAGTTCTAACTTCTTCATGGAACATAAGGACCAAAAAAGCCACCTGGGTTTAGCTATGACACATTTATCTGTCTCTTCCTACAAAGGGCATGAATTTAACATAAGTATAATTACTATACACTGAATAAAGGTACACCTTTTAAGAGACATCTATACGTAAACACCACCTCTTTTCAGACCTTATGAGATTTTTAACACTATTAACTAACTATAGCTTTGTAAACCTCTCCTTTGGCTTGTAAAACACTACTTTGCTTCGTTCCCCTTCAACCTTGCCTTTGCCACCTCATTTTAGTTTTTTGTACTGCTTTAAATTTTAATATTTTTCCAGGGTATAGCCCCTGACTTACTTTAATACCTGCTCTCACTGGACAGACCCATGGCTGAGTTACCACCAGTAATTTGGAGAGATACCTTACAGTGGTATAGAATCAATACAAGATAAACTAGTTTTTTAAAAATACATTTACTTTATTTATTTGTATGTGGTGCTGAGGACCAAACCCAGTGCTTCACATGTGCAAGGCAAGTACTCTACCACTGAAGCTACAACCCCAGCCCCATCAACTAGTTTTTAAGTTGTAAAAAAATATTCGCCAGTAACCACATTCAAATTACAAAAATATCTAAAGGAACATACTGACTGAAAGTTGTTGATTAACCATAGGAGCAGAAAAAGAGGCAAATATGGAGCAGGGAATGGCTTGATAGCTCCTCATTCCACTAAAATCTTGGAAGACAGGCTAGCTGAGAACTAGGTTTATTCAAAGCCAGCCTTGAGGGAGATAGAGGAGACCTTTCCGTTTCAAGTCTACATTTTGGGGGACAGATGTGGTGGGCTCAAGGGCATGGAAATCTTTTATAAGAGAAGGCAGAGTGGGGCAAAAGGCAGGAATATACATATACAGAGATTTAACTAATCAGAAAATAAGTTAGCTCAGCTTCCTTGATGTCTGTTTTCATCAGGAAGAAATAGGGGATGCAGAAATAGTTATCAGGAAGTTGTTTTTAGTTTCAAAGGGGTCTGTTTCAAGGTCACCCATGCTCTGTCTAGGGGAAGATGATATTGGTCAAAGGACTGATGTTTCAGTTCCTTTAGAGGAGCTATCCTCTGGTGTACAGGACTGTGGTAGGCTATCTCAACCTAATGCTATTAAATTACTTGATTAATCTTTTTTCCCTTTATTCCAAAGGAAATTGCCAATTATGAAACTTCTAATAATTTGGTTTCTCACTTCTGTCTTGGTTTGGGGAAAAAAACATCAACAGACATACTCTAGTCTCTATGTCAGTTTTGTGAACTTCACTTATGTGAATTAACCAGGCTTAGTGTTAGATATGCTTGTTTTCCCAGCCTCCAGAACTGTGGACGAGACTTATGTTCCCTAAAGTAATGAATGTGATGCTTTTTTTGGGTGAGTGTACTGGGCATTGAACTCAGGGGCACTCGACCACTGAGCCACATCCCCAGCCCTATTTTATATTTTATTTAGAGAGCGGGTTTCAAGAGTTGCTTAGCACCTCACCATTGCTGAGGCTGGCTTTGAACTCACTATCCTCCTGCCTCAGCCTCCAGAGCCACTGGGATTACAGATGTGCACCACTCTACCTGGCTATTGTGATGCTTTTTTTGGGGAACCCTTTTCCTGAAGACAAACCACCTACAAGTGAATGAATTTATTTTCTTTTGGGAAGTTTCAAATAGTCTGACTATTATAAACCCAGAATCAAAACAACATCTCTTCTTAGATTTCAGAACTTGTACCCAAACTGCCCTCTAGACTTTTCTCCTTAGAAGGTTGGTAAATAGAAACTCAGTATTACCTACTTCCTACTTTTCTTCCTATATTTTTAATCTTAGTTAATAAAATCACAATCTGTCAATTTAGTCACCAAGGCCAAACCTATGAACTATTGGGGATGCTTCCTTTTCCCTCATTCCTCGCATTTAAGCATTACTGTTTTTATTAATATTCTCTATTTAGCATTTGCATAATCTATTCTCAATTCTGATCCAGTGCTACTACTTAAGTTTGTTCTTCATTATTTGCTGAATCTATTGATATAACTGCATAACCAATCTTTGACTCCACTGTCACATTCTCCCAAATAATCCCCTAAATGGCCACCAGAGTTATCTTTCACAAATGTAATCTAATTATTTTTACTTTCAGGCTTAAAATCTTTTAGAGGTTTTCTATTGTCTAAAGTTGAACTGTCCAACAGTACTTTTGGTAATAGTAGAAATGTGCTGCATTACTTAATATGGTAATGCTATGGTGTGAAGGTCAACTCCAAAATTCGTGTTGAAACTTAATCCTCATTGTGGTGGTACTAAAGTGGGGGGCTTTTTGGAAGTGATTAAGTCACTAAATCTCCACCCTCTTGAATGAAGTTGTGCCTTATTAAAGGACTAGAGGGAACTAGCTTAGCTTCCCCATTTTTTTTTTTATCTTCTGCCATGTATACATACAGCATTTGTTCCCTTTTTGGCCTTTTGTTCTTTCTGCCTCGTGAGGACACAACATTCAAGGTACCATCTTGGAAGCAGAGACCAAGATTCTTAACTAGACTCTAAATCTACCAGTGCTTTGACCTTGAACTTCCCAGCCTCCATAAATATGAGAAAATAAATTTCTATTCTTTATAAATTACCTACTCTTGAGCATTTTGTAATTTTAGCATTAATGAATTAAGACAGGTAGCCACTAGACAGGCAGCTATTAGTACATGTGGCCAGTGAACACTTAAGATCTAGTTTGTACAACCAACGAACTGAGTTTATAATTTTATTTAGTTTTAATTAATTTATGCTTAAATTTAAGTAGCTCACATGGCTAGTGGCAACCACACTGGGCAGGCAGAGAGATAAAAAACAAAGTTCAAATGCTATCACATAGCATACAAAGTCCTTAGAATTCAGCTCTCATGTATCTGGGAATATACAGAATGAAATTGTGTGCAGTTCTCTCAAAGTAGCATGCTATTTCATATTTCTTCTTTATATTTACTTCCTTTTGTCCTTTCTACTTGCTGTTCATTTTTTTTCCACAGATAAGGGAAAATAAAATCTCTTTCCAAGTCCTCTGTTACCCCTTCCTTTGCAACCCCACTAACTTCTGCATACACTGTCAAAGAAATCGCACATTTTACCTTTTACGTCTGCTTTAACTCACTGTATTTCTCCAACATTTATTTCAATATTTGGGATGTTAGTGTCTCCCACAAAAATCAGTGTTCAATGCTTACTGACATTAATGAATCTTAAATATAACTTCAACACATATAGCATTGAATACTGATCCCTTTTTAGGTTTTTTTAAAAATATAATACACAGAGCCGGGTGCAGTGGTGCAAGCCTGTAATCCCAGCACCTTGGGAGGCTGAGACAGGAGAATTGCGAGTTCAAAGCCAGCCTCAGCAAAGGTGAGGCACTAAGCAACTCAGTGAGACCCTGTCTCTACATAAAACACAAACTAGGGCTGGGGATGTTGCTCAGTGGTCGAGTGCCCCTGAGTTCAATCTCCAGTACCAAAATATATATATATATATATATATATATACACAATACACAGAAGTTAATTGTAGAAACTATCTTAGCTCTTATTTTTTAGCTTTTTAAAAATCATACTACACTAAATATGAATTTTCCTCTTAGATAACACAGATACTATTAGACAGTAATGGCATGTTACCATTCTTAAAAATACTTACTTTGTTGAGTCCTCAAAATCAAACTTTCCCATACTGTTGAACATGCACATAATCTCACTACAATTCATATTCAACCTAAAATAAAACATTAGCATATAAATATGTTCTCTTCCAAGTTTATTACTTTCTCTAAACAGTAGTAATTGCTGACATTAAAATAACTAATTTCAAAGAAAACACTTTAAGACAAGTATTATGGTTTGGATGTGAGGTGTCCCCTAAAAGCTCATGTGTGAGATAATGCAAAAAGTTCAGAGGATAAATGTTTGGGTTATGAGAGCCTTAAACCAATCAGTGAATTAATCCCATAACAAGATTAATTGAGTGGTAACTGAAGGCCAGCAGGACTGGCTGGAGGTGGTGAGCATTGTGGGGCATGTCTTTAGGGTATACATTTTGTATCTGGGTAGTGCAGTCTCATCATGTGAGCTGCTTCCCTCTGTTACACTCTTCCACCATGTCCTGCTTCATCTCAAACCCTGAGGAATGGAGCTTATGCTTATGGACTGAGACCTCTGAAATGTGAGCCCTAAAATAAACCTTTCCACCCCTAAAATTGTTCTTTTAGTCACAGCAGAAAAAAAGCTGACAAAAACACCAAGTATAGTAGCACATGCATATAATCCCAGCTACTCAGAAGGCCGAGGCAGGAGGACTACAAATTTGAAGCCAACCTGCAACTTACAGAGGCACTATCTTAAGATAAAATATAAATGGGCTAGGCATGTAGCTCAGTGGTAGAATGCTTATCTAGGATACCCAAGGACCTGGATTCAATCCCCAGTACCACAAAAAAGGGCAAAAAACCATTTAAATAATATTCTAATATCTCATAAGTTATAATTATTTTAATTTGGTTGTCAACTTGGGAAACATATTTTGACCCAAAATTTCAAATTATATTTGCTTGCTATTTTCGTAAATTCAGTCTCTGATGCATTTTTACACTTGTTATAGTCTACTGAATCATGACTTATTCACCTGGGAGGGTTTCTTGGTTTTAAAGAACTAACTTGTGACAATTCACTCTCAGATGTTAACTTCAAAGTCCGGATAATCTGCAATCAAAAAAGAAGTGTTACTCATGTACGAATTTTCTTTTGTCACAAATACCGCTTAAAGAGTACGATTTTAGAAGGAAAACTTAGTTATTTCTATAATGTATTCAAAATGAAGTCAAGGCTTAATTTGGGGCACTTTAAGGGAAGAATGCAAGAAAATATTTTTCACTTTTACCCTAAAGGAATTTAAACTTTTCTGATGGTATTTATTAACAGATAACAACAAGTGCTGGCTAATAAATGAGATACGGCTATACAAATTCTGATCAGACTCATTTTGTGTTTGTGTTGCTATTTTAAAATGTTTTTTTTTCTCTTCTTTTTCTTCATTTTCCTAACTAAACTAAGGGTAAAAAACAAATTTCATCACCTTTTTCACCACCTAGTGCCTCATGTGTAACACAGAATTATAGTTGAAGGAAGGCCAGGCCAAATTAGATGGTGGCAAACTCTTCATCTTTCTTTTAAAGTTAGAGACTTTAGAGGTAGATAAACCAATGGCTTCTATTCTATATCTCAATTCAGTCCAAACATTTGATTACATTTGGGAAATGAGAGTGGGATCTATACCTTTAGAGAGTAACCTAGAAGTTAGCAAAGAGGATCTATGGTTCATCTTGTCCTGTCAAACTATCTTAAAAAAAAAAAAAAAGATGTTTCTATTTTTGCCCAATTCTGTCCCCTACGCACAAGATTAGATGACAGGAGATGGCTGATGCAACTTGTCTCCTGACTTACACATTCTGGGAGCATTAAGGAAAAAAAAACGAATATGATTTTGGACTAAAATTTTAAGAGTACATCCATCCCTAAAATGTTTATGAAAACAGTTTCATTTAGTTTACTTCTATTTGTTCTTATTTTTTATTCAAGTGTCCTAGAAATCTTGCTATAGTTTTGACCACAGTGTCCCCCAAAGGTGCATGTAATAAAGGCTTGATCCCCAATTTAACACTATTAAAGAGGGAGGTCCTAGAGGGAGGTTTTAGGTCATTGGGGGTGTGCCTTCAAAGGAAACAGATGAACCCCTTTCTCCCTCTTTTCCTTCCTGGCCATGCAGTAGGTAAGGTTTGATGTGCCATGGGCTCCCATGGTGATGTGCCACCATAGGCCCAAAAGCAATGGAGCCAACCAATCTTGGACTTAAACTCTCAGAACTCTGAGTCAAAATATAACTTTTCTCTTTATAAGTTTGATTAATTCAGTCATTATCATAGTGACAGAAAGCTAACACAAACCTCAACTTGCATGTCAATGTTATCCTAACTTGCTCTCAGATCATTTACTATTAAGACCTTATTGCATTGTTTTCCTAAATAATTAAAAAATAATAAAATGCTTAAAAAAGGTTAAATGTTTGTCTTAGAGTTCAAATACCTAAGAATTCTAAATTCATGACAACATAGATGGTCCTCAACTTAGGACAGTTTGACTTGTGATTTTTCAACTGTAGCGTGAAAGAAAATGCATTTAATAGAAACCATACTTTCATTTTTTAATTTGGATCTTTTCCCTAGGCTAACAATATGTGGTTAGATTCTCTCTTACAATGTGGGGCAGTGGCAGAGAATCCCAGTCATGAGAATAAACAATCAACATTCCACAGTGTACTATGCTGCTTAGCTGCAGTCATTGCTCAGTCAGGTTAGTTTCATTGAATACATTTTTGACATGGTATTTTCAACTTAGAATGAGTTTATTAGGATGTAACCCCATTGTAAATAACTGCATCGTAAACTGAGGAGCATCTGTATAGGTTAGGATAATTAAAAAACAAATTTAAATCTTAAATACTATATTTCAAAGCATGTAAAGTAAGTTGTCACAGAACTAATACAGATTGTAAATTATTAAAATTACCTGATTCAGGTCACAGTATGTCCTCAGAGAAGGTGCGGATTTTAACTCTTTTGCTATCTTCATAGCTGCATCCAAATCATTTTTTTTCTCTTCAATGTAGCTTTTAGCCATTATTAAATTTGATAAATAATCATCTGTATTTCTTACAAGTTCTTCACACCAGTTCTTTTTCCTTCATTGAAGACACCAGAGTTATTTTGCAATATTTCATAAAAAAGTGAACTGAATAGCATTTGAAAGGGTAATTTCACTAGGTGATGAATTTAAATAAAATAACATGGTTAAATGAGGCATATAATAACTGAACAGTATCTAAAAGGATGATTTTATTAATTGATAGAACAACATAATAGCATGGTCAAATATGGAACTTAATTGAACTGAAATGTATTATAGTTGAACAGTATGTATATATAGAGGAAAAAGGACAGTTTTTAAAAGAATATAGTTATTATGTCACAAATAGATCTGTCACAGAATTAGAGGTAAAAGAAACTCTAGAACCCTCGACCTAACACTAAAAGAAATCCTCACTGAATCTATCCTGTAGTCTCTTGGGCCCTTAAAAAGACTATCTATACTCACTTTTCACGAGGATATTCATGCACATTTAAAAATTTCCAACCAAAGATACAATTACATGAACATAAAATAAGTCTTTAAAACACACATCACCAAAATAGAGTTTTGTTATCAATCAACCCATAATGTCAAAAAATAATCAGAAAGGTTATATAGTTAATTCTTCATTACTTATACCTCATTACTCAAACCCTTATCTGTGCCTATTGTATAATTACCTTATTATGACTAAAAAGATCATTGAAAACTGTAGTGCTGAACTTATTCAATCATTTCATTCATTAAACACTAAATGACTTCTCATTATTTTCCCCCAAATCAAGTCTGGCCCCTAACAAAGAAAGTTTGTCAATATCAAACAGAATGTAATAAAGGCTTAGAAGGTAAACAGACATTCCAAAAACCTTTTGGCAATTGTAATCTTTGTGATTTCCTTAGAGGAGAAATGGTCATTTAGCTAAATTATAGTGTTTCTAAAAATTCATGCACATGGAATGAAATTAGCAAAATAGTATATGAGGAAGCCCTCATTACCCCAGGGAAATGTGGAAAATAAAAACAACAAAAAGGGCTGGGGGTGCGGCTCAGTGGTAGAGCACTTGCCTGGCATGTGTGAGGTACTGGGTTTGATTCTCAGCACCGCATATAAATAAATAAAATCAAGTTCCACTGACAACTAAGATAAATATTAAAACAATAACAGGGCTGGGCTTGTGGCTCAGTGGTAGAGCGCTTGCCTAGCTGGGTTCGATCCTCAGCACCACATATAAAATAAATGACTAAAATAAAGGTCCATCGACATCTAAAAAAATTAATAAAAAATAAAACAACAACAAAAACAACCCCCCAAAACAAAAACTGGCTAAAATAATCTAATAGGAACTCTAGAAAACATCCAAAGGTCTATAGCAACCAAGAGAATGCCTAATTAAGAAAAAGTCACATTCAAAATGGTAGAAAATTCTGTGGCATTTTTACTTTCCTTTGATTAATCTCCTCAGTGGCATCTCAATATAGAAGCAGACTGGAGGGAGGAAAACAGACCTTTTTGTAATGGTCTAGCCTGTTTGGTGTTACCTGGAGAACTGGTATATGTTCTGTCTTAGATCTTAGTAAGGGGAGAATCACTAGGTGCTTCTCAAGAAAGCTGGAGGACACTATGTGCTATAGATGCCTAGGCAAGAGATTATAGGTAGAGACATACAATGGACCATTTGAAGCCCAGCAGAGAAATCAGGCTGAGACTTTTGGGGGAAATTAAGGCATCTAAAAGCAGCTGTGTATACAGGAGAATTTAAAAAAGTCACACACAGGCCTAGGCAAGACACATGCTCAAAAACACCTAAGAAGTACTTAAGCCTTCACATCAGGCTGATCCCAAGGTTCAGATCACGCCCAGTTACTCAGTGAAGCACTGCTGCAGTAAGAGCTAGTAAGCAAAGATCAGGAGAAGTGGCTACTTTTTCAAACGCCCAAATTTCAACAAAAACATTGCCAGGCATAAAATGGAACAACAATAAAAATAAGGCCCATTCAAATGAAGAAAACAGGGGTGGAAGCTATTTGTAAAGAACAGACAAGGGGCTGGGGCTGTAGCTCAGTGGTAGAGCACTTGCCTAGCATGTATATGAGGCACTGAGTTCAATTATCAGTACCACATACAAATAAATAAATTAATTAAATAAAGGTCCATTGATAACTAAAAAAAAATTTTTTTAAAAAGGAACAGACAATGGGCTGGGGTATAGCTCAGTGGTAGAGTGCTTGCCTAGCATGTGTGAGGCACTGGGTTTGATACTTAGCACCACATAAAAATAAATAAAATAAATAAATAAAATTAAGGTTAAAAAAAAACCCTGGAGTCAGTAGACAGATTTAAAATAAATGTCTTAAATATGCTTGAATCACTAAAGGAAACCATAAACAAAGAACCAGAGAGGAAAATGATGCAATAATAAAATAATAGAGTATAAAAAGGAAGCAACAAAAATTCTGTTGTGAAAAGTACAGTTACTGAAGAAAAAAAATCTACTACACGGGTTCAATCAGCAAACTTGAAGATGGGACAATTAAAATCACACTGTCTGAATAACAGAAAAACATGAATAAAGAAAAGTGAACAAAACCGTGTTGATGGTTACACAATACAATAATATGTAATTTGCAACATAAAAGAATAAATAGGCGGGTCGCAGCAGCTCGGGCGGCGGGAGTAGCGGCAGCGGCCAGGCAGCGTAGCTCCGGAAGGCTCCCGCGCGCCGCGGCCCGCAGCACCCGCACGCGCCCCGCGCGCCGCCAGGATGCCCAAGAGGAAGGTCAGCTCGGCCGAAGGCGCGGCGAAGGAGGAGCCCAAGCGGAGGTCGGCGCGCCTGTCGGCTAAGCCTGCTCCTGCCAAGGCGGACGCCAAGCCCCGGAAGGCGGCGGGCAAGGATAAATCTTCAGACAAAAAAGTTCAAAAAGGGAAAAGAGGAGCAAAGGGAAAACAGGCTGAAGTGGCTAACCAAGAAACTAAAGAAGATTTACCTGCAGAAAATGGAGAAACGAAAAATGAGGAGAGTCCAGCCTCTGATGAAGCAGAAGAGAAAGAAGCCAAGT
>PVHX01014327.1:7815-51055 GCA_004024805.1 Geosciurus inauris
TTTTTTTGGTACCAGGGATTGAACTCAGGGGCACTCGACCCCTGAGCCACATCCCCAGCCCTATTTTGTGTTTTATGTAGAGACAGGGTCTCACTGAGTTGCTTAGCGCCTCGCCATTGCTGAGGCTGGCTTTGAACTCGCGATTCTCTTGTCTCAGCCTCCCTAAGTGCTGGGATTACAAGCGTGAGCCACCACGCCCAGCTCAGACCCTTTCTGTAAAGCTGCAGTACAAATATCTTTGGTTTTGTGGGCCATATTCTTGGAACTACTCAACTCTGCCCTGTAGCACAAAAGCAGCAAGACAACATGTAAGTGAAAATGGGCACTGATGTGTTCCAATAAAACTTTATTTACAAAAGCAAGTGGTGGGCCAGACTTGGCTGAGGCCATAGTTTGCTAACTGCAGACCTAGTCCATAACTTGTGTCTTCATCATTATTTGTTATAGTCTCTTGTACTAAGGTTTTTTACTTTGATATAATCAAAATCTTCCATCTTTTCACCTTTGGCTTGTGCTATTTGTATAGCCCATTTACACCACAGAAGAGGACACTGAGGCCCAGAGAGAGAGAGAGTGGTCTACTAAGAGACCAATGTGGGATCACATGGCCTTGGCTTTGAATTTTGGCTATCACTTAGATATACTTGGGCAAGCTTCTAACTTATTAAAAAACAAAAAAGAACCTTTTTCTGAGAGTTCAACTTGCTTGCTATTCTTGCCTTGTCTGCCTTTACTTTATTCTTCCTTTCATATGCGTGGCTGTCCATTAACCCATCACTAGTATGTTTCA
Source organism: Geosciurus inauris (assembly GCA_004024805.1). Taxonomy (NCBI): domain Eukaryota; kingdom Metazoa; phylum Chordata; class Mammalia; order Rodentia; family Sciuridae; genus Geosciurus; species Geosciurus inauris. The sequence continues at coordinate 8,606 of PVHX01014327.1, forward strand.
CAGAACCTAATATCTCTATTATATGTCCATCAATAATACTTTCTATGGACCTAAATACATTAGTGCCCCCTGCCCAGGAACATCATTTCCTAGATCCTCTGTCCCTTTGTTCTAATCTGGTCTGGCTGTTTTCCAAGCCTTGCATCTCCTCCCATTGCTGTCCTATGGTCCTATTCAAGCAGGCCAGAGACCCCCACCCAGAAGATCCTCACCATAATTGTTCTTGTTAACAGAATATCAGCAAAGATTTCTATAAAAGAGCTCAGTGTGGTTAGAACTTCCTATTTCCTGTTGCTGTCTTGCAAGAGCTAAGTTTAACCATGGACTCGCTGATATTATTACTATTTTTGTTGTAAAACCTCTGGCTGTTCTATAAAAATTGAGACAAAAAACACTTTCTGAGAACGCAAAGAAAAAAAATATTATATATACTCCTACAAAAATATAAACCTCCAAGCCCCGCCCCCAACTGGGTATAAAGTTCAAAGAATTTCTAGACTCATTGTCCAGAGGAGGAAAGGCAGCTTCATGGACCAGCTTCATGGACCAGCTTCAGCCTAGAATCCTGCTTCCTGCTAATTCCTTGGGTGTCCAGCCTCACGTATCCTATATCACTATGATTGTGTGTGTGTGTGTGTGTGTATTTGTTTCTTAGTTTTCTACTTATTTTGCTGGAACACATCCTCTAGTGGCTCCCCAAGACAGAACGTCCTGAAAGTCATTTGAATCCATAAAGTCTTAAAAATGTTTTTATTTTCATCATTGGCTTATAATTTGGGTACAGAATTCTGGGTTGTAACCTACTTTACCATCAGAATTATGGAAGTATTGGTTTACTTACTTACATATGTCAGTGATATCCACTCTGATTACCAATCCCTTGAATGTAACTACTTCTCTCTATTTTGGAAGCTTTTTAGGATCTTTTTTTTACCCCTGTAGAGGAAGAATCCCACAATGGTATACTTTGATGTGGATTCAATAGCAGGACATTTTATGGTCTTGCGATTGGAGGATTCCTGATCTTCAATTCTGATGTCTCATTTTCTTTGATAGTTTTCTCCACTTTTTTCCTTTGAACTTTGTGTGTGGGGGCAGGGAGTAGGGGGTGGGTACCAGGATTGAACCCAGGGGTGCATAACCACTGAGCAACATCCCCACCCCCTTTTTAAATTAATTTTATTTTTCACTTTGAGGCAGGGTCTAGTTAAGTTTCTTAGAGCCTCACTATATTGCTGAAGGTGGCTTTAAATTTGTGATCCTCCTGCCTCAGCTTCCCGAGCTTCTGGGACTACAAGCATGCGCCACCCTGTCTGGCTTCCTTTGAACTTCTAGGATTTGAAGAGTGGCATTGGAATTTTATTACCTTCCCTTCACCTCATTTTTCTTATTATTTATTACCTTCTGAAAGATTTTCTCTGACTTTATCTTCCAGACTCTTTACTTTTTAAACTTTGTTGCTCTATTTTTTTAAAACTCAAAGATTCTGAATATTTTTGAATGATTTCTTTTTATCACAACTTATTTTGTTTCATGGATACATATTTTAATGTTCTTATTTTAAGCATTTTTCTTTTGATGCCTGCATTCTCTCTACAGTCACTAGGGTGGATGTGGAGTTAAGGATCTTACCATAGCAAGGGAGAACTTTAAGCCAACCCCCTGCTGTTTACCATCCCTACACACCATGGCGATTTGTGTTTCTAAGACCAGAGATTTTATTGGGTTCTGCAGGAGAAAAATAATGGCTCCTTTTTTATCTTTAGCCCCTTCTGCCTCTGAGCTATAGCTTCCTGCACTTTATCAGGTATCTTCCAAAAATTTACAGAAATCATTTACCTACCATTTAAATTAATTAATTAATTTTTAATTAAAAATTAAAATTTTTTATTTTCAAGTAAAATAGTCCAGTTTTATATCCTTATGGGTTTCCATTTTTTAAAAATTCATTTAGCATCATTGCAATGGATTTTCAGGAAAACAGAGAAATAGATATTGTATCCAATCCCAGGTTTGACATAATCTCATTTTTAAAAAATTTAAAAGGTATACTATAATTTCTTGAATCCAGAAAGCACAAAATAAAAATATTTTATGTTGGGCTGGGGCTGTAGTTCAGTGGCAGAGCGTTTGCCTAGCACATGTGAGGCACTGGATTTGATCCTCAGCACCACATAAAAATAAAACAGTCATGCTGTCCATACACAACTAAAAAGGATTTTTTAAAAAAAAAAAGTTAAAAGAAAAATGACAATAGGAAAATATATGTAATTTATATTATGATAAAAATAACTCCTAGAAGTTGACAAGAAAAAAAAAAAAGCCCCAATATTTCAATTTTTAAAATGGACCCAGAGATGAAGAGAGGTCACAGAAAAGGAAATCTAAATGAATGCTCAATGTTTGAAAAGAAAATGCTGAAACTCACTCATGATTAGAGAAGTACAAATTAGAACTGTTATGGGTTACCATTTTTTTCAGCAATGAGATTGCTAAAAACCCAGAAGTGACAGCCCAACTTTGTTCATATGGGTGTGGGCTAGATTGTGGTCTCACACATCACTGGCAAGTTACCTCTTTGAATATCAGTTTCCTCATCTGCAAAACAGTGCTAGTAATAGTGCCTGCCTACTTTATAGGATAATTGCAAGGAATAGAAATAATTGTAAGGAAAAGAATGTGTATAAAGTTCCTAATGCAAGAACAGTACATACCAACTGCTACCTATGAATACATTAACATATATATCATCATGTTTTCTTCACTGATGGTGTTACAAGAGACAAGAGTAAATGCCAACTTCCAAATTCTCCAGTGAGACCTCTGAAGACAGACCATGTTCCTCTCCAGGCCCAGCCTAGTGTAAGGAACACAGCTTGTGCTCGTTGAGCACTTGATTTTCAAGTAAAATAGTCCATTTTTAGGCTAAACTTATCTTGGGCTTGTGTTCTACGTTTCTAATTATGTTGTGAATTGGCCCAGCCCCCAAAGCAGAAGGGTACGTATGGGTCAGCAGCTAAAAAGAACCACCGAAATCCAGGCACCAGACAGGGAGAGGTTGGTATTAATGATGGTGCTCTGAGGTGAAGTGGAGGGTGTACCCCAGTCAGCTGATAGCCACATGAGACATGAGGTACATCACTCTGAGACTGTCACCAACACCCAGATATTAGTTTAAGGAAGCAACGCCCAGGCAGGGAGAGGTGCCCTGGGCCAGGGTAGACACCATAATGCAATCTCCCTTGGTCAAAGGTGGGGAAGCTTCCGGCACCACCTGAAAACATGTCTTACTGGCAAGGATGCTTCCTGCCTCCTGCTGGGAAGTCTAAAGGAAGGAAGGGGGCCAAAGAGCAGCACAATGCCCCAGTGTCTCAATAGGAGGACCGTCCTTGACTTCCTGGCCACTTCAATGTTTAGGTTATCATATTCATTTCTAATAACAATATCTACGCCTAGAAGATTAGAGACCTCAGCCTGACACCGTCTTTCCACCAACTCACTTCCACTTCTCTTCCTTTGTTTCCTCTGATAACAAAGAAGAGCCTGAGGAACCAGGTTCCCTGGAACCCAAAAGGGACCTCAAAAGGTTGCCTGTCTTCATCCTCAGTTTTCAGGCCAGAAGACTTTCTAAATCACTCTGTGCAGACAGTCAATACTCTTGCCATTATTACCAGTATGACAAGTGCATTTGTTGCTGCTTTACAGAGGATGAAAGGCTGGCACACCTGCTGTCTCATTTGAGACTGTGCAGATGGGGCAAGTGTTCTTATCTAAGTGAGGAGACAGAGGCAGAGTAAGGCGAGATCCCTGGCTCTTCAAACCCTAAATGCGATTATCTTTCTTGAAGGTCTGTAGAGTCAAAAGTCTACATCTACCCCACCCCGGAAGCTGGTCCTGTAGTTAATATCTAATGGTCAATTTTTAAATATACAATTTTGTCTGCCTTTGTTTAAATCCAACTCCACTTGCTCACTTCTTCACAGGGAGAAAGCTGATCAGGGCCCTCTCTCCCTATATACATTTCTAAGGACACAAAATGACTCATCTGAGAACCTTCTCTGTACCAGTCTGCAAGCCTCAGCCCTCCTCCCCTCCCTGGGTAGATGGGATTCCAGGGTTGCAGGTAGGTGAGGAAGCAGCTGGGTCTGTTTTCCAAGGCAAGCTTGCAGGGAGCTCTGTACTGCTGGAGATAGGAATTTATCTCATTGACATTGAGAACTTTGTAAAGGGACTGACTTCATGCTCCCCGCCCCCACCAACTCCCCGCCAGGCTGAGGGTGGAAGGAAAAGCAGAGAGCACCTGCTGAGAAGTACATGAGCTAGGCAAGATCTGCCAGTTCCTGGGACAGGAACTGTTAGCCTCGTCTGGTGAGAAAACCCTTCTTCTAAACCTTCCATCCTGAACTGTTCTGCAGCTTGTAGACTCTTGGTCCCTGGTTGCAGCATCTGAGGAGCTGACAAAGTGGCAGAGAAGAGGTACAGGTCTCCAAGTCTCTCTTGCTGGGGCTTCACCTTTCTTACAATAACACATGGAAGTCTGTGACCAGATAGAGAAAATCACCTTCCAGAGGTGTGTGATTTTTAGATAACCAAGCAGCTTGCATCAGAGTGACAATGACAGTCTTGGGAGTGACTTGGAAGCCAAGGAGCCAAGTTCTAGTCCAGAAAAGCCAAAAGGTTAACACTTGCCCAGAGGTAGATCCCATTTGGCTGTAGTTGCCATAGCCACAAAGGGGTGGTGATGGCCAAAACCACCTCTATGCCTGACATGACTGCTCTGAACATTCAGTAGGCGGCCAGGGTTCAGTAGACAGATGGCAGGGCTCTCAGCTCTGAGGCTTCACAATCTCTTCTCTCCTTGGTCATCCCTCCTCCTGTGAGATCAGCATTTCCTCCTTGCTCTGAGATTCAAAGTCAAGGTCCTCCTGTTATCAATCATCTCTCCTTCCTGGCTCTCCAGCTTCTAGGTTATACTGTGTGTCTTCCCAGTTTCTGGGCATCGCAATCCCAATTCCAGTCTGCTCCCACAGCATGCCACCCCTAAACAGTGCTCCCCCAACCATAATCTCCAAGAGCAGTGAATGTCAGAGCCTGGTGATAAGCCACCATCTTTGCATATTGTATTTTATCTAATTCTTAAAATAACCCAAAAGGAGATACTATCATTGGTCCCATTTTACAGATGAAGAAATTGAGACTTGGACAAAAGGTTAAGTGGAAATACAAAGATTCAAACCCAGAGTCGGGCTCCACCTCCTAGCTTTTGCCAGTCATTTTTCCTCCTTGTCATTCATGTCATTTATCCTGAAATCTCAGCTCTTCCGCAAAGCCTTCTGTAGCAAACAGGAGGGGAGGAAGTGCCCCCTCCAGACTTACTCAGCCTTTACTACCATCAGCTTCGCAGAATTCAGACACACGCACTTGGCCTGCAGACAGTGCCTGGGGTGGGGGAGTGTTCCTTAGTTGGATTGTACATTTGCTGCCCCCTTCCCTGCCCTCCAGCCACTGATGCTCCAGGGATGGCAAATAATCTTTTAATATTTGCCAGAGCAAACTCAGAGGGGAAAGTAAAATCTAACAAAATAAGCAAAGCATCTAAAAGTCAAATAAAGCTGACCTTTGCTTTAGCCACTCTTTGGGATTATTTGAACCATGGCTGGTGACTCAGAACCTGTTTGATGGCTTCCTAATGATTTAATTGAAACACAAACTTATGTGGCTGGAAAAGACTGTATTATGGTTTGGAATGTGAGGTGTCCCTTGAAAGGTCACATAAGATAATGCAAGAAGGTTTGGAGAAGAAATGATTGGGTTACAGCCTTAGCCTAATCAGTGAGTTAATCCCTGATGGAATTAACAGAGTGGTAGAGGTGACTGGAGAAAGTGGAAATTGGAGTGTGGTATCTCCAGTGGAGTCTCTCTGCTTCATTATCACCATGATGTGATCTGCTTCCCTCTGCCACACACTGCGCCATGATGTATCAGCCTCATCTCGAGCCCCGAGAAATGGAGTCAGTCTTCTAAGGACTAAGACCTCTCTGAAACTGCAAGCCTTCAAATAATCCTTTCCTCCTCTATAATGGTGCTAATTAGGTCCTTTAGTCACAGCAAAAAAAAAAAAAAAAAAAAAAAAAAAAAAAAAAAAAAAAAAAAAAAAAAAAAAAAAAAAAAAAAAAAAAAAAAAAAAAAAAAAAAAAAGCTGACTAAAACAGGCTGCATATTACTTTAGCTTCTCTGTGTAACAGACGAGAAAACTGAGGCCCATGGCAGGATAATGACATCCTCCAGTTCTCAGAGTCAGCAAATGGCAATCTGACCTGGGAGCCAGTTCTTCTGAGTCTCAGGCCAGGCCTCTGAAGATATAGTAAGTAGAAGACAAAGCACTTACTAGTTATTTGTGTCAAAAATGGTGGCTAGTTCTCACACCACACCAAGCAGATGCTGTTATTTTCATCTTAGAGAGGAGAAAACTGAGGCTTAATGATATACAAACAAGTAAGTGGAAGAACCCCAGTGCTGGGTAAGGTCCCTGATTGACTTCTGCTTTTCTCCATCATCTCATATTGGACGAATGTGTACTAAACCCAAGTTATGTCACACAGAAGGCTGAGTGCAGAGGAGAAAGCATAGTCCCCACTATGCAGGTGTGTGTGTGTGTGTGTGTGTGTGTGCAGGCACACACACTTGCAGGAACTGGTTTAAGAAGGCATTGAGCTCAATTTTTCCCTTGCTGTTTGACCATTATCTGAGAGGAGTCTGGTAGGTATGGGCAAGTGCATCCTAGCTCAGGATCAGTGGGAAGAAAAGCCAAGTAGTAGGTTGATAAGCAGGGTCACCCACCCCTGAAGTACTCCCCAGCTCTGTAGTGTGGTCTCTGTCCCATCCCCACAATAATGGCAAGCACTAAGCCTTTGCCACTACCAGGCACATAGAACATCTGCCTGTAATAAGGCAGGCGGGCATTTACTCTGGCTTGACCCAGAGTCTCCTCCCAGAGAGAGCTATTTACATCAAGAACTGTTCAAGGACAGGGATGGCACAAGCAATTACCGGCAGTAAAAACCCAAGCCAGGCTCTGCTCACTCCTGGCATACTGTTCTCTACATGGTCAATAAAGTAGCTGCCTCATTCGTGTTGTTGGCAGGTGGAGGTTAGGTGTGAGTGTTCAGCTGGGAAGCCAACCAGCAGCATGGTGAGAAGGGGATATTGTCACTATGTTGCTGTTCTCATGCTCCCTCCCAGGGGCAGGCTGTGGACTCCAGATGAGACCTGTCTGCAGAACATTTTCTAAAAAGTCCCTCAGCACTAACAAAGATGAAACTCCTACAGCCAGGCCATTCTGTCGCTTTAGGAGCCTATAAAAGGACCATCAATGTGTCTTGTCCTGGGGACGAATAAAAGGAGTCTTCTCTGCCCTTCCTTGAAATGTCAGATAAATCTACTTAGGCCAACAGAGTTTTCACAGATTTTCAAACACAGCTTTCTTTCTTGCCCCATCTACCAAGTGTGCTCAAGCTGATACTGGTATGTGATTCATCAGGTTGGTGGTGAGAGTGGACTTGATAATGCAAACATGGACACAACAGCATGTCACACAGTGGAGATACATAGAGCCATGCATGCTTGAAATAGCCCTACACAACCTTATCCTCCGTGCAGAGGACTCCATAAGCATCATGCCCACCATTTACCACATTCTGGAGCCCATTTATGTGGCCTTCTGCCTGGGCTGCTCCTCCTTTCCCCCACTCCCATTGGTTCCAAACCTCCCTCTTCTGCAAAGGATTGAGGAGAACCACTTCTTCACCACATCTTCCTCGATCCTCCAAGCCAGAGGTGTACAACCCTCTTCTGCACAAGCATGATCTCTAACAGCAGCCTTCTGCCTTGAATTAGTCTTCGATATAAATATTTGAGACACTGCCCCGGCTACATACACACCAACTTGTCAACTCTGTTGAGCAGAATGTGTGTCTGATTGATTTTGGCATGCCCCCAGGGCTGAGCACAGTGCTTGGCACCCAGTCGAGGCTCAGTCTGTTGAATAATGAACACGACCTTCTTACATGGACATGACTCAAATGCACACAAGAGAAACAGGAAGATTTTCTGTTCCTCCTCACTTGCTTCACTCCTTTTTGTGCACATTTCTGGTGGATGGCCTTTTGTTTTTGCAATGAATCATTGAATTTCATATCAAATTTATGCAAGGAGAGGGAGAGGACTAGTATTAGCAAAAAGAAAGGTCATCGTCTGAGAATCAGGTAGATGGTCCCTTCTCAAGACTTGAAAAATGCAGGCACCTGCTCCCTCTGAAGGAATCAAGTGTTCACTGCAGCCCTGTGGGGGTAGATCCAGGCTTCTCAGGAAAGAGTGGGGGCTGTGAGAAAAGGACTCCCTGCAAGGACCTCCTAGAGATGTTTGGCCTCCTATGTGCTCCCAAGTCTGACACTAACAGCTCAAGAGCAGACGGAACCCGATTGCAGAGTAGCTGAGGCTTCCGGTGGTCCTGCAGAACCCAGGTAGCACTTGAGGACCTGAGCAACTCTCAGCTCATGGAAACTCTGGCTGCCTAGGAATTCTGAGCTTTTAAAAGAGACCATTTCCCTTCTGTGCCTGGATGTTTAATGAAACAGTAAACACCATTTGATCTTATATTTACATAGTAGCAATCATAGCTTTCCTATATACAATCCCTATAAACTGACCATTTAAACTTGCAGGTCATTCTTGGATTATATTCAGTTCTTTTCCTCTTGTGGGGCTACTGGACTGGGCCTCCAGGGTGAGGATTACCTTACTCATTCTTGCATCCACTCAGCCACTGCAGGCACAGGCACAGGTACAGGCTGAAATAAGGAATCATCTAAACTAGACTGGGCTCCTTTCTGGAAGAGTTCCTGCTAGGACAGTAGGTGCTTAATTGGTCTTGTTGCAACATTCAGGTTCCCAGTTCCAAAATGAAAATCTCTGTTAAGTTACTTTAATAGCCCCTCACTATGAAACATCCTCTCACCAGCACGATTCTCATTCCCCCAGAAGGGGAGCAGGGCAGGGAGGTATTTGCAGGTTGTGTGTGTGTGTGTGTGTGTGTGTGTGTGTACATACATGCTTGCAGGGACTAGTTTAAGTAGGTACTGAGCTCAATTTTCCCTTGCTGCTTCACCATTATCTGAGAGGAGTCCCAAGAGCAGGGGCTGGGACAGTTCCTGGGAAGTATGTGTGAACTGAGGATAGCCTGTCACCTTGCTTTCTCTTAAACATGGGGGCATAAATAACTCTAAATGATAAGGTCCATTAGATAACATTAACCATTCACTTTTTTAAGTCACGGTCAAGGTTGTGAATTCGAGTTCTAGGTGCTCATTTGACTCAAATCTATCAAATCCACCTTGTTTTGTGACTAGGGCCTTACACAGGCACCTTGAAAGTGCACAAGAAGGTTGCTAAGAGTGAAAAATTGTTGAGTTGAATTGTCTTCCTCAAAAATTCACATGTTGGGGGGCTGGGGTTATGGCACAGTGGTAGCGTGCTCGCCTGGCATGCGTGAGGCACTGGGTTCGATCCTCAGCACTACATAAAAATAAAGATATTCTGTCTGCCTACAACTAAAAAATAAATGTTTAAAAAAAAATTCACATGTTGAAGTCCCAATCCCCAGTACCTTAGAATGTGGCCTCTGACAATAGGGTAGTTGCAGATATGGTCAGTTAAGAATGAGACCATACTTGAATGGGATGAGTAATATGGCAGGTGTTCTTATAGAAAGGGGAAATCCGGATACACTGACAGATTTGCACAGGGAGAACACCATGCCATGGTAAAGTTAGAGATCAGGGTGATACAGAATAGGACAATCCTGTGCTTGCCAAAGATGGCCAGCAAACCACCAGAAGCCAGAAGAGGTGCATGAGTACCTTCTTCCTCAGCCCTCAGGGAGAACTAATTATGGTTCCCTCTTGGTCTTGGACTTCAAACCTCCAGAACTGTGTGATAATAAATTTCTGTTACTTAAGGCATTCCTTTTATGGTATGATAATATAACAGTCCTTACAAAGCAATACAGACTTAATGTAGGTCATTTATATTGTGACGACATCAAACTAGGTTAACTAAGCTCAGACCCATACTCTTACTAGTTTTAAAACATTTACACATATGTAGGGAAATAGAAATGTATAGATGCCTGGGTGTATGCGTAAATGAACAAATAGAGCAATGACATATCTCACTACTGTGTAGGTACTGTGCCTGGCTCCTCCCCAGCCCAGGAGCCCTCTCAGATGGTGCTAGGGAAAGACTGTTGGCCATTATGGGGAGTTTGGGAGAAAACATCCAACAAGGAGACCACAGGATCCACACTCCAAGTCACTATGCTAATCAGTCCTCATGAGCATCCTCTGATATAGATATTCTTATCTGCATTTTATAGAATAGGAAAATGAACCTCAAATAAATTATTTGCTTAAGTCCATGTGGTAAGTGGCAGACTTGGGAGTCACACTAGCATCTGCCTGGCCCCAAACATGGGCTCCTTTTGTTACATCTGCTGCACTATACAAATCCTGCTCTCATGGACTCCATGCTCAAATCAGTGAATTCAACAGTCCTGACTCAGAGACTCAGACTCCAAAGGTGACGGATTTCACTTTTGCTCCCTCTCATCTTAGGCCAGCCCACTATACCTCTGCAGGGACCAGAGTATGATCAAGGGTCATCTCAAAGCCTCTGTCCTCTGCTCCATGATTCCAACCTGTTTCCTTTGAAATTCTGGCTCTCAGGGCCAGGCCTATGTTACCACCTGTCCTGGCCTGGATTCTGCCCTCCCATACTTCTGGCTCAGTCTGCCTCCTTGGCTGTGGAATCATCTGTCTTTGCTGTTGTCCCTGGCCCATGGAACTCATCCTGTCCACTCTTAGTCAAGCCAGTCTTTCTGGCCAGTTCTAGCCCTTCCATGGACAGGGGAGAGGAGGCCACATACTCTTACTAATGCAGATGCTATCATACCCTGCATGTCACAAATTTTGCCTCCTGCCATCACACTGGAGATCACAGCCTAGGCCTCTACTACTTGAATCTTTTAAAAACTCAGGAGTCTGATACTCTGTTCAGGGGCCCAGGCCTGGTTCCCCTTCATCTACCTAAAAGGTACTATTGTCCCCAGGCTTTGGCTTGTCAGGGATGTGTTAACTTTAGCCCAGGGTCCACGGTATCTGGTTCATCTCTCACCTGGCCCATAAGGACTAATATTGACCTTTTCTCTCAAAATAACTGAAAATAAATATAACTGAAAAATAACTGAAATAAATATAAAATAAAATAAAAAATAACTGAAATAAAATAAAAAATAACTGAAATAAAAATAACTGAAATAAATGAAAATAGTACTTCTATGAGCTAAAATGAAAACAAAACAGTGTGAAAGGAAGGTTTCCATTGAAACACCTTCTCAGGGGATACTTTCTGACGGTTCCTGACATGCAAATCAAAATCCTGCCTGGTTTTTGGCTGAAAGAGGGAGCAGGGAGAGTGAGTGGGAAGAGAGAACCCAGAACACTACCTGGAACCTCACAGGACAGGAAAGAGAGGGAAAGGGGGAGGAGAGAAGATGCTTTCAGGTTGTTTCCAAGTCTATCTGTTCTTTCCAGCATGGAGAGTAGCACTTTGGATGCTAGACTTCATTTTGATTTTTTTCTTTGGCCACTATGACTGTCCATTCCTCTGCTGTCACATTCAGGAACACATTCACCCACTATTATCCACTCAGGAGATTTATCTTTCTCACCTGAAACGCCCATATTGCTTTGCATTCCTGTTTCAAGTTCATTTGAAGGGGTCTGAGAACTACACATCTCATTAACAGGAATCTGTGCCTACCTGCATGTTTTTATATTTCTGCCTGTGTGCCCCACACCCTGTGCCAAGGCCTCAGAGAGATTGAACAGTTACCCCCTCCATCCTTACCCTCAGGAGCAAGCTGCCTGCCTTCCCTTCTGCCCAGCTCCCTGACATGCAGGTGACTCCTGTGCATCCCTCTAAATCTTCTCCCTCATGAGAGATACTATCCTTTTGGCACTATGCTTTTAACTGGAGTTTGCCAATTTATTTTATTCACCTTTAAAAAGATTTTTTTCTTCTTCTTACCTTAGTTCTAAAAAAAATAACAGATTGAAAGGTTCTGGCTTAGATGCATAAACTACAGCAAGATATAACATAAGAAAATGAAAACTGAAAGAAAATAAAAATGGGAAATGAGATACAGCCAAATGCCAATCACAAGATTCTGTCAGATGTGTCTTAACCTGGCTTTGAATCTCCTAGAGACCAAGGCTCAAGTATGGTGATATGAGAAGACACAAAATTGAAAGTGCATATAAAGATGTTTAATATGAAGAATGTAATCTGCTTATAATTTTGTGCAAAGTTAGAAAAATTATGATTGTAATAATTTTTTTTTTCTATTTGCCTCAACAAATATTTTCAGTGAATAGTGTGTACAGCTTCTGAAGATTTGTTTTTTTTTTCTGTTATGTTTGATAACATGTATTTAAATGCAACTTTTGAGAAAAATAAATAAAAATTAAAATTAAAAAAAAAAAAATTGGGAGTACCAAGCTCTTAATTTCCAAGAGATCCAGTGACCACATCAGCGTTGGCTTTGGGGAATATGGTCTGTGAATGAGCATCTTCTAATTGTCTGGACATTTGGTGGGTCCTGGGGGTAAAATATATATCAAGATATGATTCATTCTGTTTTCCATAGGAAATAGATTTGCCTTCCTAATTGTTCTTGGCTTTGGAGAGTGAGTTTTTTTTCCAGGGGTGTGTGGGTTAGGGAAAGGGCTGTGGGGAAGAACAGCCCATCTTCCTTTGGTTTATTCTTTTCTCAGCCTTCAATGTGGCCAAAAATGTAGTTGCCCTTCTAACTTAAATGCCATCTCCTCCAGGAAGGATTCTCATATTTCCATGCCAAATTAATTGTCCCTGTGCAGCACATGACAAGTGCCTCTACTTAGCCCTCATTCTTTTGGCATCGACTTCTACCTTTCCCTCTAGTCAATCTTACTCATCTGTGTTTTTAGGACTCAGCCTCAGGCCAGGCACATAAGCTGTAATCAATATGTCTCTGCTTGTGTTGTTATTTGATAATGTATTTTCATGGAGTGGGAAATGCAGAGGTCAAATACAAGATCCTCATTTCATTCAGGATCCAGGCTCCTCTGAATGGAGCAAGCAATCCAGAACCAACAAATCAGACCCATATTCTGGGCACCCTGAAAGGTTCACACATTCTTCTGCCACTCAAGTAGGGTGATTTCTCATGATTTTCCTAAACAAAATGGTGTGAACATTCATATTTTTCTCAAACCTGAAGACTAATATGCTGCCTGGGCTGCTCTTATCGAGAGCAACATGTAGAGAAGAGATCTTCTTTTATCTAGAATGTGTTGAGGAAGGTGGAGGGGACCATGGAGAGTTCTGGGCTGTAGAATTACATGTGGACTATAATTCAGCTTCTCTGTTTAATGGCGAATGGCTGGGTGCACATAGGGCAGATCATTTAATCTCAGTTCCAATAAAGAGAGTAAAGTTTACTTCATGGAATTTTACCAAACATCAATATTCCAAGGTTTATGATAAAATTTGTTTCAGGAAGATGCTTGTTAAATGGTTTCTTCCTTCCTAGGTTTTGTTTTAGGTTTTGCCTTTACCTGTGGTTGTGGTTCTTATCATGTGACTGAAGGCAAGTTGCCTAACCTACCAAACTCAGTGCCCCAATCAATGAATGGGTGTTGAGAACTAAAAGGATGCATGTGATGAACTTGTTACAGCCACATAAGGGGGCAGACTATACACATGCAGCAAAATCATAAATTAGGTCTTAATTCATCCATTCACTTGTCCATTCGATCAAGTAGGTAGCTGCGTCATGTGCACTAGTCATTGTGCCCAGTGCTGGAGACAAAGAGGATTGTGACCCCTCCCCCTGCCTTATTGTTTGATCTTTGTGTATGGTATCTCAGGGGAGTCAGCTTTGGAGGACATGACCAAGAAGGTAAGAAATGTGTCTCAGTCACTTGATTCACACAGGGCCTCTGTGAAGCTGATGCTGCAGCTCCCCAATGCCTCCTGGCTATTGTCCCATGGTGTTCTAGTATGTTTTGGGGATGTATACTATCTCCTCAGACAGAGGCCTTGTTTCCAATCCATGGGTCCAATCCATGGTGATGTCTGATGAGCCCAGACTCTCCATCAGAGGCCTGCATTGGTCCTGGGGAGGGCATACACAGTGAGGTCTGCAGAGAAAGCCTCAGGTTGGGTCACAGGAAGGATCTGCCTCCAGGGCACCGATAGGGGAGGAACAGAAAAGACCTGTGATGATTCAGTAAAAATCCTGGGAATAGAAACCCCCAAATCTTTCCCCATTAGGGACAAGGACAGATTTCCACCCACTCTGACTGCATGGCCATCTCTGGCAGAACCAACGTGCTGTCTGCACTCCCAAGGCACTAAGTGAGTCTCCTGCCACTTCCTAGAGGACGTTGAGGAGGGACAAGGAGCCCAGTTCTCTTTTGTCTTGAGCCTCAGTTCTCAAAGGTCAGATTTAAACAACACATGGTATCAATGGGTTTGGCTTGCTTCAACTTTGCATTATTAATCTATTCCATAAAAACCACCCCAGGACTTTGCACTTTCATCACCATGGCAGAGTTTTCCTGTTGAGAGCTAATTGTTGCAATCATGAGTTGCTATGATTTTTTAGGGTTGAGAAAGTAGAAATAGAGGTTCTAGTTTAATGTTAGCAACAACAATCAAAAACAAGACAGGTGACCCTCTGTAGGGCCTGCAGAAAAAAGATGAAAGATTCCCTGAAGTAGTGGCAAAAACACCACAGCCTTTGGGGGTGGGGGAGCCTGGGATAGGGGCAGACCTCAGTGGCAAGGCAGGTCTCAGAAGAACAGACTTCAGGAGAACTCTAGGGGCTCTGCTGCCTTGGCTTTAGGGCTCCCAAAGGAAGCAGATCCTGGGACAATGGGAATAGCAACTTCAGAGAGTAACCTGCAAGTTCATATGCCATATTCCCTAGCACCCCATTTTCTGAGTACCCCCATCCCTGATAAGATATACAACACTCAGGTGTGTGTCTTGCTTTTTAAAAAAAGCACATAATGCCATAATACATACTTTTCAGAAACACCTCCAACAACTGTATGCTATTATTAAAGGGTTTTCTAACAGAATGATTGTTGTAGAGTTCTCCAAATAGTGGTGCCTCCCTTTGAGCATTCCAAATGGAATTTGAGCTATGGCCTTTAAGTTGTGTGAAACTTCACCTTCCCCTAAGCTTGTCTACAATATTCATTGAGCCTCCTGTGCTAACCTTCAGAGTTTGTATGTACCACTGGGCATGGTAACCAGTTTTCTCTGGTGGCATGTCCTGCCTCTTCAACCAGCTCCCTGAGTCGTCCTGCTCCCTCCCACAGTCCCCCAGCTATAGAAACTACTAGGGCTCTCCAAAGATTACATGCTGGGAAATAGTTGATTAAACATCTCAGGGGAACAAAAGGGAGGAGTTCATATCTTCTGTTTGAGTTGTGTCTTGTATTTGACTACATACTCATTTAAAAAATCATTTTGCTTTACAAGTGGCTTCTCTTACAGGGAGTCTCTGGAATTAGGTGAGATGCTATAGGAAGAAAAATCTGCCCTCATTGGTCTAACATCCCCTTTATCTAAGGATTTGGAAGAGAGAGTCTTAGACAACAGACAGAACATCCAATTTCTGGCTGGGGAACTATAACTATCAGTTACGCCCAGTGCTGCAACACTGGGGGCTATGAGGGGAGCCATCAGCTAAATCCTGATGTCTTAGGAAATGGACACATTTGAGTCCCCCTGCTGTTCCCTAACCTTCAGGGACTCAGCTTTGGACCACTGACCCTGCTCTAAGGTTGAAGCTGACTTGTGCTCTTCTTGCTTCCTTCTTGGGCCTCATCTTACTCCTGGGAACACTTTTATCCTATAAGGATCCCCAAACCCTGCATCATAGATCCAGAGGGCTGAGAACTCTCTTCTTACATTATTCATCAGAGAACTCAGTTGCTGGGTGGTGAAGTAACACTTTAAAATACCCCCTCTAGTTTACTTGCTTTTACCCCATGACATTTGTTCCTCCTGCAGGCCACACACCCAATGTATTTACATCTCCCTAGAGGGACTCAGGATCAGCAGACTGACTCCCTTGTACAGTGCTGCTTGAGAGAGGTAGATGAAAGCACAAATGTGAGCCATGCATATAGATTTTCTAATACCTACATTAAAAAATTTAAAAATAGGTAAAATTTTAATGATATTTAACCCAATATGTTCAAAACATTGTAATATGTACTAAACATTAAAACTAATAATGAGATGCTATATTCTTTTTATATGAAATCTTCAAAATCCTTTGTATATGTCATGCTTATAGAACAGCCAAGTTCTGACTAGCTACATTTCAAATGTTCAATAGGGGTACATGTCTAGCATTAACCATGTTAGCATATGTAGACCCTGAGCCAGTGAAGGGTATAGAGGTGGCTAAAAGACAGCTTTCAAAAGCCAGAGTCTATAGGAATCAACCACTTGGATATGTTGATGGAAACAAAATCATTTTTAAGATTTTCAAAATGGTAGGCGACAACTCTCAGGATAATGTCCAAAGACCAAATGCCTTTGAATCAAGTAAAATTGCCCACAACTGCATTGTCCAACATGGCAACCATTTAGCCACATGTGGTGAAGGATGAATTAAAGTAGAATTAAAAAGTCATTAGCTTAGTTTCATTAGTCACCTTCTAAGTGCTCATTAGCCACATGACTAGCAACTGATTTCTAAAACAAGGCAAATGTATTTCTATCATCACAGAAAGTTCCATTGGACAGCACTAGCTAGAACTTAGATCAATCCCTGAGAAATGTGAGGAGTGGCTCCAAATAATATAATGAAACCTAAATTGAATTATAGAAAAATAATTTTCCTTGTATAGCTGAATATGTGGAATGAGATGCATACTTTCTTTTAATTTTAAAGAGATACTTCTTTTAACTCTTGAAGTACACTGCTTCATTTGTAAATCTGGAAAACAACTTGAATCACCTTCTAAGGTGGTAATGAGGATTGAGAGAGACAAAGGTGGTCAACATCCAACCCCAGGCCTGGCCCTTTAGGTTGGCTTTCCCCCCTCTTCTCGGGCTGTGCACATGTCTATACCCTTGCTCTCTTTCCTCCATTCTTCCTAAATGGGGGGGCAGACAGACCTTCACCTCCTTAAAACCAAGGTCCCCATTTCTGCACCACACTGGAAACACCTCTATAGATGGGATGTGCTCAAACAGGAATTGTGAGAAATTAGAGAGAAGCACTGTGCACAAAAGCCTTTAGCACATGGAGCCAAAGCTGAGACACCAGACCTGGCCTCGTGCTTTAATTCAGGGCCCTTTCCACTGTGCCTTGGGGCTCCTCTACTGGGTACTGCTGGGTTTGCACACACAATAGGTGCTTCATATCCCTAGTGACTAAAAGCTCCTAAATTTAACCTGCTTCACCCAGGCCCCACTGCCCTGGCTCCTAGCCACCCTCCATGAGCTAGCCTAATAATCAGTGGTTTTTTAACTTGACAGAAAATTCTCCAATACAAAAGCTCTAGCTCACAAAGGCTGCCACCAGCTGTCTAAACACTTGGTGGTTTGGGTTAATAAAATTTTTAGATCTTATAAAATTTACTTTCTCTTGGGGATATTCTTGTGTTGTTTTTTTAGAATAATGAGATTCCAGATATACTCCAAGACTTAACCGGAATCTTCATAGAAGAACTAGATGACCAGAATAAAATTTAGACTCTCCCTCAATGGAGGGACATAATTACTCCCAGACACAAGGCACAGAGTATACTGTCTCAACCCCTCGTGCTTTTTTTGAGAAATGTCAGCAGCTGTAAGCAGCAGCTGTGGGTAGGTCTAAGCTGTCCTTTATGCAGCTCCAGGAAGAAGCCACAGATGGGCCCAGCTTTTTGTCCTTCTGCTTTTAAACTACTCAGGATCTGCTGTAGATGACCCTCTCCCCACATACCCAGCCACCTCCCTCCACTGTCAATTAAGCCATCAGTGAGCAGGTTGCACGATGCGTTTCAGACTTAACTCTGTAAGGAGGCCAAGGCACTGGACCAGATCCTCATGAGGGTCTATGAGTACCTTCACAAAAACAAAGAAAAAAGCAAGCAGTCCTTCCCTGTCCTATGTGCGTAGGGATAAGGATCTGTGCCAAGTTGCTTCAGGGGCTGGAGGGGAGCTCAAAAGGTAAGGAGGGGAAGGTACTTCAAAAAAGATAAAAGTTCTACAGAGAGAAGGGGCTATTGATTGTTTCCCAAAAATTCTTCTAGGGCTCGAGAGCTGCTTTGGCTTTATGGTTTGTTGTTATGTGTGGTTATATACAATCACACATATTCATATATCACTTGTCAATTTTTCAGGCTTGGGACCCCCCCCCAAATAATTATTTTGCTCATTAAGGAGATTGTGGCTGTCCCTTTAGCTACACAGGTACAAAGCAGGAACCTGCTGAAAAGCTAGGCAGTGAAGGCCAGAGTTGCTAGAGAAGGGGTCAGATGTTGAGGAGGGTCCCGTGCTGTGAGGGCACAGAGGAACTCCACCCGTCACCACTCCTGCCTCTGTGCACTCCACCTCTGTCACCCTTCACCCTTCTCCCTCTCCCTGGGAGGCAGAGGCCAGGAGGATTATAAATTGAAATTAGCTTGGTATAATGTTTACTTCTTCCTGGGACTTTGACATGTCTGTTTTGTCTCTTCACCACCTGGGCTCCTTGGGGTCTGGTTCATCTTCTGTCCCCTGCTTAGCACACTGTAAGAGACTCAGTATAAGAGGTAGCATGGATAGTTGTCCTTCTGAGTTTTTAAAATGTCTTAGAACTGGGTCTGAGATAGTCATCAGGGAGCAAAGAGAAACTCGTTTACATAATGGTAGAGGATTCCCCCCAACCCCCTAACAAAAGTTCACCTTTTAAACCCCATTTGTGTAGCACAATGAGACGTTTTGGAAAAGTCCCACACTTGTCTTGCTGGGGTTAATGTGCTTCCTTTTCCTGACAGGCCACAGAGGAGACATCTTAACCTGATAAAATCAACACCAGTTTATGGAAATGTAAATAGACTTCTGAAGGGCACACGACTGTAAGGGGAAAATTACTAAAGATGTTTGATCAAAGCACTTAAATAAGCAGGGAAGATCAGACAGAAAAATAAGACAGGAAACCTGCCTGGCCTCACCCATAGCTGGTGCCCTCTTAGATCTTTTCCTTGGGAAAAAAAATCTATTTAAAAATTTAAGACTAAAGAATATGTTATATAGCATAAAATTGGGCTTCTGTTGTCCTTTAGCCATCAGAAAAATGCTCTTTTGTTGGATGGGTGATGGTGTTCATGATGTGGTCCACATGAATATGCTCTGCCTTAGGAGAGACTACCACAGGGAGCTAGCCACTCCTCAGAGTTGGGGAAGGCAAAGGAGCAGAGAAGATCCATCCTGGCCCCCAGAAAGCCCTCTCCAGAGATCAACTGAGAAGAAAATCCTTCCTTTTAAATAAAGTTAATTAGAAACCTTGACGACCTCGTCAAAACAAAGAAAGGCCTTCTGATGACAGAGTCTGAGGCCCCCCAGTCATCGTGCTAAGCCAAATGTAAAGTAAAATCAAAGTTTTGCATTCCCCAGGTTCCTCTGGCTTTAGGATCTCAGTTTCTTTAAGCTTAAAGGATAATAAAATGACAAAGATAATTTTCTAACAAAGAAAAATGAATTAACCATGGGCATAAAAAGAGTACATCATTTGAAAGGTTAACAAAAGGATGCAGGTGAGTGGATGCCTCTTGGGTAGCACTGACACTGTGGTAGTCAACTTGGACAGCACACCCATGGTCCATAGACCAGGGACAGAAGGCCTGTGATCTGTCCTTGAAGCGAGATGAGGACTCTTCATCATGGATCAGATTCTGCCTTCCCTGAGCCATCTATAGCCTCTCACGTTCTCTCCCATTACTGGAAAAGTGTGGCCTGTATCATTCACTTGGGAGACTCAAGGTAACCAGCTTACCCGGGTCATCTGTCATCCCATCTTTAGAAACATAACAGTAGTCATCACTCACGGAACAGATCTTATCTGATTTCATCTTCACAAGCCTGTGAGACTCATATAAATTCCAAATTTGCAAGCAAGAAAGATGACTCAGAGTTTGGGTAACTTTTCTAAGGTGATTTTCTTAGTATAGTAGTTCTTTACCTTAGATGTACTTTAGAACCTCAAATCACAGGGCCCAGGCTAAACCTTATGCTGCTTATATCAGAACCTCTGGGGGTGGAGTGCTTTTGAGAGCTCCCAAATGATTCTAACATGTAGCTATAGCTGAAGAACATTGATACAGTAAGGGGAAGAGTTAGGATCTGAATCTGAGTCTGGGTCCCTCCTCATTTTCCTCTGTGACATTGATCATGAAGGAACATTCCAGAGATTTAAGGAAATATTTATAAATAGCTTTCCTACCAGAAGTAAGAGACTTGGGATTCAGAAGATGAAAATTAGCTTGGTATAATGTTTACTTTCCTTATAAATAGGATAAGAAACAGGCTGAGGGTTAAGAGCCACATCAGTGCTTATAGCAGCACAACTCACAATGGCCAAGCTATGGAACCAGCCCAGGTGTCTGTCAGTAGATGATTTCATTAAGAAAACATGGTGTCTTTGTACACAATGGAGTTTTATTCAGCCATAAAGAATGGAATTTTGGCTTTTGCTGGTAAATGGATGGAACTGGAGAACACATGCTAAGTGAAATAAGCCAGAAAATCATGTGTCAAATGTTCTCTCTCATATACATAAGATAGTGCAAAATAAGGGGAAAAAAGGCAGGGTGGTAGTTATCAAAGAGAGAAGATCAGCAGAATGGGAGGAAAAAGATGGGGAGGGACAGGAAAGGGGAGTCAATGAAGAATGTATCTGACAAAATCATGCTATGTGTATGTATTTACCACAGTGTATTTCTATATACATAAAGCACCAATTAAAAATATATAAATGTCCTGTAATCCCAGCACTTTGGGAGGCTGAGACAGGAGAATCTGAGTTCAGAGCCAGCCTTAGCAACAGCAAGGTGCTAAGCAACTCAGTGAGACCCTGTCTCTACATAAAACACAAAATAGGGCTGGGGATGTGGCTCAGTGGTCGAGTGCCCCTGAGTTCAATCCCTGGTACTAAATATATATATATATATATATATATATATATATATATATATATATATATATATATATATATATATTACAAGGTAGATCAGTAGAGGAAGGGGAATAGCCGTATGGGGGAAGGGGGAAACACTGGGCACTGAAATAAAGTAAATTAAATTCTATGCATGCATGATTATGTCAAAATGAACACAACTATTGTGTTCAACTGTAACATGCCCATAAAAGCATAAAAAGTGTGTGTGTGCGCAAGGGTGGGTTTCACTAACAAATGGCTAAGTGCATGGACTTTGTG
The DNA here is from genome assembly GCA_004024805.1 of Geosciurus inauris. Classification (NCBI taxonomy): domain Eukaryota; kingdom Metazoa; phylum Chordata; class Mammalia; order Rodentia; family Sciuridae; genus Geosciurus; species Geosciurus inauris. The sequence goes on from PVHX01014327.1 coordinate 30,192, forward strand.
AACAGAATCTCATATATTTAAAAATTTTTTACTCTGCCAGTAAGTTCTAGCTATGTGCTAAAGGGTTTAGTTGGAGTTTAACTTCAGGGTCTCATACCATCTTGGAAGGCCCCCCAGAGAATATACTGATTCAAAAGGGCATCCATGGCCAATAACACTCTCACATACCTTATCTGTTCAGACATACTGACCCTGCTGCCAATTCCAATGAATGCTTCAGTTATAGGTTCTCATTTTCTAGGGCAAAATCATCAGAATTGAAACATCTTCCTCTGGCTGAACATGGAACAGAACATTCCATCTCCCTGACTTTTTATGTCACAAGGAAATGATGGAAAACTATTTTCCCTATTTAAATGCCTGCTTTCCTGGGGATGGAGCTACCATAGCCATTTTAGTTGAGATATCTTAGTTGAGATGTAAAAGCTTGACTAATCAGAGCCATCAGCCATAACTGTCACCCAATTAACCATTTCCTCCAGCCTAGATTATAGCTTCTAACTGCTTTAAGGTCCCCCTGGCTCATAATTCCTCTCATGAAAATTCTGTTCCCAAATGGCTTCCTGCTGCTATAGCTACATGATACACTAGTTTTAAATTGGAATACTTATGAAAGTATGTCTGAACTTTTAGTTATGACATATTGAGCTCCATCTTTCAGAGGGTTTTAGAGCATTTATTCAGGTTTTCATACATTCATCCAAGATACATTTTCCAGCACCCTTTCTATGCTACCTAAATACCAGCCAAAAAATATACCAACTAAAGTCTATACCCAGACCTACGTAAACTTCCAGGCTGACATGGAAGTTAGATAGATGGAAGGTAATCAGAACCCAGCACTTGGGCTAAATGATGGGTATACCCAAGGATCACTTAATTCAGTCTAGGAGAATACCAAAGGATGATAAAGGCAAGGCCCCTGGGCATGAGGAAGTCTGAGTGGAAGAAATCGTCACAGAGGCATCAAGGATAAACCAGAATGTAATTTCCAGCTATAGAGGCTCACTTCTGCAAGACAGCCAGGATTATACTTGCCTCATTCGAGTTCCTAATGACTCTTACGGTGCTTCACAATTGGCTTTCTGGCCCCTTCTGCTTCCCAGTGCCCTGTACTGAGCTCTACAACACCACTCAACACCTGATCATCACTTCCCTGATTAGGCCTCACACATCTGTGTCTTTTCACCTTTGCTGGGGCTGCGTTCTTTGTTAGCAAGCCCATCATCCATTTCCTGTTGAGTCCTTCCTCATCCTTCAGGTCTAGCACAAATGTTACTGTCTTCGTAAAGACTTCCCTACTCCTGGGCAATCACGATATTTGTGATATTATGTAATATTTATCTTTTTTCCTGTCTGTGCTATAAGTTTCTGAAGGACATGACTGTCTCTTAATTATTCTCACTTTCCTCAAGTTTGGCAGATAGGAGATGTATTGTATGCCTTCTTTTCAGAAAGCAATGAGAGAACAAAGCAACACATCAAAAATTTACAAAAATTATTTTCATCTATTCTAAAGTAGAAGGAAGAATATCCTCAGCACAGGCTACACATAGGGTAACAAACAGGAGCTTGGTTCCAGCTCCTGACAAGCCAGGCAGTTGCACTTGCATGGCTTCTGCAAAAGAGGCTTTTTGGTGATTTGCCCATGCTTAATTATAGCATAAGCAAGTAGAAACAAATGGGGAGACTTGGGAGCAAACTAATTATTCACGAATCCAATTACAACTAACAGTTCAAGAAAGGCCCCTCTCAGATGCCCATAATAATTCATGCAGAGGACAGAGAGAACCCTGCCAGATTGGCATCTGGATGCTGAAGTGTCAGGGAACTTAGGCAGGAATGTGGTGAATCATCACAGGCAGGCCAGATCAATCCTTTAGACCTGATGCTGGCAGGATCAAGGTCAGGCTCAGTCCTATGGCCAGTTCATAACACAAGGCATACTTTTCTTGTGGCCATAGCCTGAACCCCCTTAACCAAGATAGGCATCCTCAAATTTATTTTATTTTAATGATAGTATCTTCAGACACAGAATGAGATGATAAAGTAGATGGATTTGACAATTTTTTTTTTTCTGTTCATGTACTGCAATGAACCCCCAAACAGTTAATCAAAGTGAAAAATGTACTTATTTCAGGACCATAGACAGTGCCCAGGGGATGGGGGATGGGTCAGGCTACTTTCCTCCATTTATTCAAAAGTGTAGTGCAGAAGCTCCTCCTGGAGCCTCGCTAGGGAGGGGTGGGTATGGAAACCCTCCTTGTCTCTCTCACCACTGATACCAAGAGAAACCAGAGTGAACTCATGGAAGCTAGGGCCACATGTTTGTCACCACCCTGGCAGCCTCAGCCACTACTTGTGTTACAAGTTAACACCTGTAAATGATGAGTTATTATTTATGACTTGATGCTATTTGGAATTAGGAAGGGCAAATGTCTTCTTGTTCTATCACAAGTTCTTCATTGTGTAGAAGAAATTAGTTTGGTCATTAGGGCAGACAGAGAGGTATATTTCAAAGGGGAAAAGAGAGAAGTATATACTTCAGTACTGAGCCCTATTTTTGATCAGCAAGGCTAAGGTGTATTCTCACCGGGTCTCCTTCATACTGTCTTTGACAGTTCCAACGCGTTCATGGAAGCTCACCTCATTCAAAGAGCCCAAGGAGAAAGGCCTCTGGTTAACTTTTCATCATGCAGGACAAAATGGTAGACAGGCTGTGTATGACTATGGCCACAGGAATACAATGAGATATTGATAATATCAAAGAATACTTCTAGAGGTTCTGCCATCAGACATTCAACAGATATTCTGATGAAAGCCAAACAAGAACCTTTCAATCAAGGCATGAAGGTATCAAATTCTTTGGAAATGATTTGTCAAGCTTTTTCTATAGTCTAGGGTCAGCTAAGGTGCAAGTACCAGATGCATTTTAATCTTCCCTCCAATATTTTTCTTATTTTTTAAATGCATTTCAAGTCATAGTACATATATAGAGCTCAATTTTCCATCTCTCTGGTTGCAAACAAGATAGAGTCTCACCATTTGTGTCTTAATACATGTGTCTTCATACACCCTAGGGTAGTGATGTCCATCTCGTTCAACCCTTTTTTGCTACTCCCATACCCCTTCCCCTCCCTCATCTTCCCCCGTCCCATCCAAAGTTTTCCCTCCAATATTTATAAAAGGACTGTTGTGAAATAGGAAGCAGCAGTAAAATTTACAGACACAAACCCCTCTGAAGCATGTCTCCTGTCTCAGTAGGGCTTGTAGCATAATCCCACAGGGATTTCAATGATCTTCTAAACAAAAGAGATGAATCTGAATTTGAAAGCAAAGTGAAGTAACTGTGGATGAACCAGTAAGGAAGGAAAAGTGGGCCTTGGAGATTCTAACTATAGGTTTTCTGTGGTCAGCAGACAATCTGCGTCAGCGTCACTTGGTACTTGTTAAAATGCAGACTCCCCGAGAACGCCAAGCATCTACTAAGCCTTAATCTCTGGGTTTGGCACCACAACCTGCATTATAAATAAGTTCTTCAGGAAGCAAAATTGGCAGACAACTACTCTAAACCATATGAGCCACTTAGGAGTCTGAAGATGCTTGGTCCCTTTGCCAGGTTCTGATGAGCTCTATCTCCAGACTGTCTTGGTGGCCTCTTTATAATAACCTCAGAATCTGGGACCAGCCTAGCACATAAGGAATTCTTTATGAATTGTGGATTAGTGAACAAGGATGAGTGAATAAGGAAAGGTCACAAAGGACGGATGATTATATAGATGAACTAATAAACAGGCTAATGGAAAAATAATAGATATGGCAATTACCAAACATGAACTTGGAATTAATTTTCTGCCTTGCCAAGATGGAAATCATAAATAAATTTCTCTCTGGCCATTCTACATAATGTACTTAAAATAGGGAAGACTTAGTGGGGACCCCTGATTTAAAGTATGTGTGTAGCAGATATGTGCATGTACACACAGGCAGATGCACACACACCACAGAGACACCCAAAGACCCAACCGTTAAACTCAGTTTAACAGTTCAGTAGGAGGAACCAGCTCCAAACATTTATAAAGGAAAAACAACTTCACATAGCCAGCACCTTAACAAAGTGCAGCTTTACATTTTGATGGCTTTGCCACTTCACCTGGGGTGCACACATAAAGCCAGCAAATGTCTTGCTGGAAACCAGCTGGGCTGTGCATGCTACTCTTCTCTGATCCCTCATCTGCATCCCAGTTTGCCAAAGGGCCTTCATTAGGCACTTTCTTGTTCAGTGTACTGCAATTCATGTGAGGTCCTACCACCTGAAGACTTATAGGCTAAAACCAATACTGTCAGGTTAAGAACAAAAGGGTGGGAGGAACGCTCAGGGAAGACTACAGTGGCTGGGGGTGGATTAAAAATGAGACCATGAAGGGATGGGGTTGTGGCTCAGTGGTAGAGCGCTTGCCTAGCATGCGTGAGGCACTGGGTTCAATTCTCAGCACCACATATAAATAAATGAAAAAAAATAAAGGTCCATCAACAACTAAAAAAAAAAATTAAAAAAATGAGACCATGAAGCTAAACTTCCATGTGGCAAAAAGGGTTAGGAGAAGTAATGATTTCCCTTAAGCCATTCTGCATTTTTAAGTGCCCCAGCATGCAAGTGTAGAAGGCAAGGGAATTTAGGGTACAGAATACATTTATGAACCAAGACACCAAATCAGTCATTTTTTAATAATTCTTTTAAAAAACTATCACCTTTATTGTCATTTTTATTATTAGTAGTTTTATTGGTATTATTTTCTTATTCTTCTTGCTGCTGCCCTGAACTTTAGTTAAGAAAATAAAGGAAAAAATTCAGTTGTCTTTTCCCCATGCTTTGAGGTCAAAGGGGATTTTCTGGAAGAAACATCAGTATTTAAATATCATTAAATACTTAGGGCAATCATGTCTATTCTGACTTGTGGCAGAGGGTATTCAAACATACTCAGGAATCCCCCAGCATGGGATTTGCAGCAGTACACTTCACTCAAGAAAGCACAATGAAACACAAGTGCATGAGAATGGCATTATTATAGGTCTAACCTTGACTGCAGTATAATTTTGAGAGCAAATCATGTGAAAACATTTGTAGTTGACTGTCATTGATAATCTATTCCCCCAAATGCCTCACAACTTATTGTGAAAAATCCATCAATCTATCTAACTTGATAACAGAGTACTTGTTCCTTTGGCTATCAGAGGAAAAAAATTATAGGAAATCAATAAGATCCTTCCTCCTCAGTGAAGATGGTGACCCCTCTCCAAAACCTATGATCAGCTCTCAATCTGGAAGTGCAGGGTTTAGGCCTATACCAGAGCTATGTAACGCTGCTGCTTTGCGACCTACTGTATCTAAAGGACATCCATTGTGTTGTTTGCACACCCACCCTCTTTGGTGAATATAAACCACTCAAGCCTGGGGATGTCAGTTAAGGGATGGAATTTAGAGTTTCCCAGCTTCTGAGTGGGTCCTCCCCATCTCCCCATTCATTCCTGCAGGCTGCTCTCAATAAAGCCCAAAGTTTTACTCTAAAACAAGTTGGTGATTTCATTTTCCAGAGCACTGGTGGCACATGGGTAAGATTAAAATAGACACATCTGGAAAGTGTAGGGACAGTGCCTGATCGACAATAAATGCTATTTCAATGTTTACCATTATGATGAGGATGGCATTTTAAAGCTGCAGAGAAGAACTATCATTGCCTTAGGCAAGGCAGGAAAATGAGACTCAATGTCCAAATACCCTTCTTTCTAAAAAGCAGATGCTACCAATTTCCAAAGGATCACATGTAGGGTTAGCTAAGTCCCTGGGTGTGAAAACACACTTACCTATGTCAGAAAGAACTCTGGAAAGGGGGAGTGAAATGGCCCAAGTTATTTGCTAGGTGATCTCAGTAGCACAGTGGCTTCTTCAAAAGTTGCTATTTTAAGGTAGCAAATTGGCTTCAAGCTGAGAATTGGTTGGATGATAAACCAGTCTCTCTACCTCTGACCCTGTAAAATTTTGATTTGGCTAGGCATGGTGGAACACACCTCTAATCCCAGTGATTTGGGAGGCCAAGGCAGGAGGATTGCAAGTTCAAGGCCAATCTGGACAATTTCACAAAACCCTGTTGCAGAAAACAAAAATGTTTGGGGACATGGTTCAGTGGTAGAGCACCTCTGGGTTTAATCACCAGTACCACCAAAATTTTTTTAGTGATCAATGATAAAACTTGCCATTTTCCCCTTGCTTTTCTAACTTTTCCCAGGGCAACCCTTCTGGTGTCATTGTTTTGAGGGTAAGTCAGGGGTAAGTGGGGCAGGATGACTTTGAGATGGTGGGAGACCAGATGTGGCAGCAAAAGCTAAGGTAATTACACACAGTCTGCATTCCAGACCTGGCCTTAAGGGCTGCTGCCTGGCCCTGCAGGAAGGCTCTTTGCTGGGCTGGAGTCTAGCAACACCATATTTTATCTTTTCCCTTTCCAAATGATACTTAGGACAATTTGGGATACTTGTGTTGCTTACTCATGCCCAAGTGTAACCACCCCCTTTCTGCTTTCAACAGACTCAATGGCCATTATAACCCTCTCCTCCAAATACCATCCAGGTAAGGTACCTGGCCATTTACCTTACCTGTCCTGTCTGACAAACTCCCTTCTTCCTTATTCAAGATGAGGATTCTGTTGTTTGCAAGACAGCCGAATCTATGTACAATATGGAAGTGCTCATCTGACCCAAGAGCCAAGAGCAAAGCCCATCTCTTATTTTCTCAAGTCTCCAGTTAAGTACAAGCTTTGTAAGAGCAGAAATGATGCTGAAATATTCCCAGCTATCCCTCCACCTTCTCTGACTTCCTATGTTATTTGAGATTATAGTAATAAAGTGTATGCGTGTTTTTAGACTTCATTAAATGCCATGATACTTTATCACTTCCCACAGAGCAGTTAAGAAATCTCCCGACAGGACTGGATAGATTATGGCAGAGCTCAGGTCTGCCCTCAGGCTGTAGAGTTTCAGAACCTACATCTTCAAGTATTACTGTCCAGTCCCTCAAAATGGTGGCCCACTGCACTCTAACAGCATCCTCTCTCTCCATAAAAAATTTTTTTTACAGAGGCTTAAGTGAGTTTAGGCAACTAAAAAGGGGTGTGTTACAGCAGCCAGGAAGGAGAGGAACTCAAGGGCTTATTTCTAGTTACTGGGAGAAATATCATAAGAGGTGGATTATCAGAAATGCCACCACCCTTTGAAAAACAATGAATGATATAAATCTAGATCAAATTACCCCTTTTAAAACACATACATAGCTGTTCAAATATACAACTGCCTTAGGGAGGCTCAGAGTTCTCAGGAAAGCAACAAAACTCTAGGTCCATTTATTAAGCCCACTAATCATTATCCAAGCAAACACTAAGCAAGGGAGAAAATCAATATGTGACAAATCTGCCCAGGGTCCTCCTCCCAGCTCAGCATGGTGCCCTACCACCCCAGCTGAGAATGAGAGATCATACCTTTTACCTCAGCCACTTCTCATTTTCTGTGCAAAGATAACTTGTGTCAGGTTGGAACAAATGGAGCAAATAAGTTCTTTCTCATGGCCTAAGGCTGGTGCGCCACGGTGGCATGAAGGCCCCTGAGCATCTCAAAAAGGCATTCAGGAGCTCATCATCAGAGCAGAGAGGTCTAGGTCAGCTGTGGATCAAGAACATCAAAACAGTGGCAGCTAACATCAAGCCACAGCTCTGAGATGGGTAAACTGGTTGAGGATGAATCCCTTGCCCAGGAACTGCCTCCCAAGTTGCACCCCCACCAGCAGAACCAGGTAGCCCAGGGAGGTTCCATCAGTCAGTGTCAACTCAAAGCCTTCTGTTACAGAATCCAGGTGGCCCACTGTGAGACTATGAAGAGGTGGCTGGGGGAGGTACCTGGGACACAGTCAGTGGCTTAGATAAGAAAAAGGCACAACTGATATCCAGGCTTCGAGATTCTTCATAGTCTGCACTGATCTTGCCCTTACAGAGTTCCTACAGCAGACATCCTTGCTTGGCACTGTGTCACGAGTCAGCCATCTCATCATGGCTCAAGGGCAGAGGCTCTGCCTCCTCTTGATAAGACAGAATCTTATCAAGTTTTCAACACAGAGGAGGTATCTTAGTCTGTTAGGACTGCTATAACAAAATACCTGAAACTTGGTAATTTGCAAACAATAGGAATTTATTGTTCACATTTCTGGAGACTGAGAAGTCCCAAGTCAAAGTGCCAGCATATCTTGTGTCTGGGGAAGGCTCTGTCTGCTTCATAAACAGGATCATCTTGCTGAGACCTCACATTGGTGGGAGGGCAAATCAGCTCTTTGAGACCTCTTTTATAATGGAACTTATCCCATTTATAAGGGCAGAGCCCTTATGACCTAATCATCTGTTGAAGGACCCACCTTCTGATACCATCACCTTAGTGATTAGGTTTCAATATATACATTTGAGGGAACTCCAAAATTCAGATCATAGCCAAACCCCAGTACTTTTTGGATTAGTGCCAGGTCATTTAGAACTCTGGGCCAACAGCACTCTGAGGTAAGCTCCTTGGCTACTCAGGGCACCTCCATCTCTCAGAATTACAGAGACAGGCTCCTTTCTCTTGGCTTTTGGTCATGGAACCAGCTGATCAAATTATGAAACAGAGCCAAGTTAAATGATACTAAGTATCATTTTATAGGGTCTAATTTCTTGCCTCAAGGTCTCAGAATGCATTTTTTTCCCAGAAATGTGTTGCAAACTAAAGAGAAACTTTTTGAGTTGAACTCAAATCAAGGGGTTTAAGTTTGGAAAATGCTTTGATTTGAGAAAGGGGAAGCAAATTTCATGGGAATTTGGCTATAGGCTAGAGTTGATATGAGAGCAAATTCAGTCTATAGTGGGGAGGTACAAAATAGCAAATGCTTATCTGGGACTGCTCAGATGAATAAGGACATCTAGAAGTCCTCAAGAAGCCCCTTCACCCTCAATTACCTCCCACACCAACCTGCCACAATTCCTAAAATTACACTATTAGCAATTAATTATCTGGACTAATGTTTTGAGTTAGTTATGTTTTCACTTGAGTGGAATCTCGATATCACTGTAGTTATTAAGCTGGCACTGGAGAAGGATAAGCCATACCAGCTGTGGGCATCTATCAGGATACTCCTGGGATCTACCTTTCTTGGTTAAGAGAAAGCCTTCAGATGACTGACACCAGGGAGACTGACTTTGGTAAGGAAGAGAGAACAGATGCTTCTGACAGCTGGCTATGTAGAGAGGCTGGAGTGGGGGATACAAATTCATGCAGCATGCACAAGATAAAAAGAAACGCTATGGGTGGAAGATAAGTCCTAGCTCGCTCCTTGCTCTTCCCTGTGCAAGGTCTGGTCACAAGTTCACTTCACCTGTAGTTTCTAACAAGTTAATAATGCCTGAAACATCTTCAAGTAGTTTCTCTTTCAAATTTCAGAGGTCTTACTCAGCTTCCCTAGATTCTAAACGCTCTGTCCATGGTTCTAGCAGGCGAAGTTATGAAATCTTCCCACAGGGAATTATAGACATCAAAGCCAAATTTACATGTCTATCATTATTTACACTGCACAGGATTCAAAAGGATTAAGGCTGATTAACTCATAAAGTAGATGAATTGGGGGAGTGGTGGGAATTGATTACATGAAAGGATTCCTGCTGAGTCCCTTTAAATAGGATTGAACCCCCTCCCTCCGCTGGTCCCAGACAGCACCCACCTGCTGAGGCCTCACCAGCAGCTGTCTCTTCTTTGAGGGTTGCAACACTGGTTTGCTACATTTCTTAAGCCTTCTCCCCAAAATGTTTCAGAAGGACAGGGAAAATAGGCTCAACTCAGGGCCTGTTAAAAACACAGTATTTCTTTCTTCAAGTCCTACATTTTATTTTAGACTTAGGTGAACTTTGCATTCTACTCCATAAAGCATTGGTTTTTATCCAAATATAATTCTCCCCAAAAATATCTGGGTAAAGTGAATGCTTAGCATTTTGAGATCAGAAGCCCAGTCCCCAAGCAGCGGTAGCTCAGCCTTCTCTTTGGCCCCTCTGAGCCATGTGAGGGCAGATGTACTTGCTGCAGGCCCCAAGTTCTGTGATGGCTGACCTTCTGCTCACGGGCCTTCCTGTGACTTGAAAAGGGTGCCCCCTGAGCAGGAAGCCTTAATAACACCTACCCTATAAGGTTGAAGGATTAAAGGAAATCAGCAGTATGAAATGCTTAATGTCATGTACTTATTAAGCTGTTTATATTTCTTTCCCTTCTATCTAGCTAAAAAAAAAAAAAAAAAAGACAATATCAGGCATAGTGATAGATATATGTCATTCCAGCTAATTGGGAGGCTGAAGCAGAAGGACTGCTTGAGCCCAGCAGTTTAGGGCCAGCCTGGGCAGCACAGTAAGACCCTGTCCTAGGAAAACAAACAAAACATGGGGAAAAAGTCTAAATTCTTTCCCCATTGAAGGTCTTTTTAAGGCTACAAGGTCTCCACAATTGGCCACTGCCTGACTAACTGCCCTCATTTTCTGCTTATCTTCCCAGTCACTCCTGCCTCAGACCCCACTGTCCAGTCTGGAATGGTTTAGAGTTCCCTTCACTTTCCATGCTCTACCTGGAATGCCTTCCCTATAGCCTCCCATTCCACCAGTGAACTCCTCGCACTTGAGACCAAAAGGAGGCATCACCTTTTCTATGAAGACTTCTCAGCATCTCCCCAACCCTGCCTCCACAGAGCCAAGTGAGGGGCACCCCAGGCAATACCCTTTCTGTTCTACAGCTATTATAAGTTTTTAATGTTTGAGAGTTGTTTTTATTCAGTTGAATTCTGTAACCCTTCCTCTCCAAACTCCATTAAATGTTTGTAACAATGTTTTCCCCTTAAAAGAACCATACTCCCCCCATCCACACACAACAATAACAGCAACAAAAAAGTTTTTTGTCTGTTTTTGTTTTTTTGGATTGGGGATGTGTCTTTAGTTTCTTTAAGTGTATAATTTTTTCCCCTATGGTTTCCAACCTTTAGTCACCCTGATCACTTTCTCAGAAGGATTTCTAGTTTATCACATGATTCTTCAAGTGACTGATGTTCTTTGCACTGTCTCATCAGGACAAATCCAGTGGAATTATGACCATATTTACAGAGCGTATGTATTCAAATACATTTGTTGCATTTAAGTCATAATGATCTTATGTCCAGTTAAAATCTCAAAGCATCTATTATTTGTTGTTTGCTCACACCACCTTTCAGATGTCCAGATCCTTAGGAATGGAACTTCATCACTGAAGGTATTTCCCACACATATAAGAAAACCAACAAACGTTTGATGAATGTGTGTGTGTACGCACGTGTGTGTAATGCTGAGGAGGTAGTGATGGATGCTAGGAACCTGTAAAGATGGACGGTCATGCACCAGAGGACAGGGATTCTACTTCCAAAAGTGCTGCCAGACAAAAAGCCTCCCCAAAAGGTTTCTGTATGTTGATTAAAAATGGGTACAGGGTTTTATTTACCTTTGAATCAATCTACATCATCTTCTCCCCTCACTTGAGTGCACAGTTCCAGGATACTGTACCCTGTCCCCCTCTCAACACACTCATACTCAGTTATTTAGCTATTTCCTGCCAGTTCAGTTTTGCTAACTTTGTTTCTTTGCTCCTGTGTGGGTGTTTTGTCTAAGACTTTATATTTGTGCATTATAGTCATTTTCACTATCCATTTTTCATCCTACAGGCTCCATTTTAGCTTATTGTTCTTCTGTATTATTTTATGTCTTTTATGATCCCTTAAATTTTAAAAAATGGGCTGTTCCTGAGTAAAGGGTGAGTGGCTATGACGATTACTCATAACTGGGACCTAGAGGCTCCATGTAGTCCTTGCCCATGGGAGCCCCCAGATTAATGGTAGGGATGAGAAAAGTGCAGGGAAAAAAAGACAAACTCTTCATGTAAATTTGATCCAAATAATCTGGAGCATCTCAGCACCCAAGTTCCAGGACAATGAGTGAAGGGGGTCAGAGTAGCTGTGGGGAGCCAGGGGTGGAGTTCTTAAGCCATCATGACTACCTCCCAGATCATCCAGGACTTAGACTCTGATTTCTCTGCACAGCATGGGCAACCATTAGGCATATTACTCAGGTTAGTACTGGGGCTGCTCACTTCTCCAAGAGCATTGGCTACCCTCCCACACCCTCCTCCCAGGCAACATCACCATTTATACTGAATTACATGATTCAGCTCTTCTGAAAGGAGCTTGTAGCTGCTTTCTGGTAAAATACCAAAGCAAAGAAGGAAAGGCACTCCAGGAGTAGTCGACGTCAGGCAGTGATCAGGTCTTTCATTTTCAGCTCATCATGTCCTAAAGCCTGAATATCCACTAAAGTATTTCCAATGGGAAATAAGTAGAGATGAAGGGTGGTCACTGGGCAGCCAGAGGACACAATAATAAGCATTTATTCTCCAGATACTACTATGGGGTGGTCTTGGGGATAAGTGGTTCACTGAAAGACAGCAACTATGAGGAAGGATTCGCAAAGAGAAGAGAGTGAGGAAGAGAAAAAGGAAGTCATCTAGTGAATAATGAAAAGTGGGCTTTTGTAGTATATTGGATGTATATTTTTACCTTTCTTTTGGAGAAAAAAAACTATATGCTTGTTTACTGTCTTACCTCTTGGCATTTAGAACTATAGAACTATATTTAGAACTATTTTCCTTCATTCAATTAATATTGAATCAGTGAGCTTTTAAACTTTGCACTTGGGATTCAGACTCTCATCTCTTCCTTTCTTTATCTGTATTTACTCCTCAGATCATTTTACATAATCTTATGGCTTTAAAAGTCGTCAATATGCTGACAGATCCTGGATCAATATGGTCAGTCTGGAATGCCCCTCTGGTGTCTGGATCTGAACCCTCTATTCCCACCTATTCTCCCCATCAACACCTCCCCAAACTTGATCCTCCAGGTCTTTGTTAACTCAGTGGTACCTTCATCATTGCAGTGAATCAGGCCCAAGGACCTGCATTTATTCACTCTGAGGGACCCACAGAAAATCCCACTGCAGCACCTGGCCACTTCTCCCTACCCCTCCTCTTCTACCCACCTGGACTAAGTCACCATTGTTTCTTAACTAGATTTTTATGGTGTTCACCTAACTGACCTTCCTGATTTCCCCTTTGCCCGCTCTATTCAACACAGCTGCCAGATGGATCATCTCAAAATCCAAGATAGAACACATAATTTTCTGCTCAAAATCCTCCAAAGGTGTTACATCTCTCAGAGTAAGAGCCAAAGTCCATATGTTGCATGCCAGTTCTAGGCCAACCTGTAATGAGGTGCATCCTCAAGCAACAGCTAGAGGCCTCCACTAGACTGTACAGTTTGCTTGCTTGCCTTTGAAAGGCCACATCTGGCTATGGAAAGTTCTCAGAGATGATTCTAACTTGGCAGGATCCAAAGCCCACAATCAATGTTTTCCACTGGTCTGGTCCTGTACTATTTCAATAACATCACCATGCTTGTTTTCACTGAAAGGAGCCAAGCAACAGTCAGGGAAAAACAGATAACTCTCGTAAGCAGTCTGGCATGAATGCCCACCAATAGCCTTTTTCAACTCTAAAAATGTTTATAGTTTTATATGGAAATCAGAGCTTAGGTAAGATTTATTTTCAGGCTAAGGTATTTGCAAGTTTAGAAGTCACCTCAACTTCAGCACAAACAGGAGATCAGCACCCTGGACAGTGTCCTCCATAAGCTAAAGAAGGATGGGTCTCCCAGACCAAGATGAACCAGCTCCAGGAGACCAACTCCTATTCTCTGCAGATGGAGAAGCCCAGTTGTTCCACCTTTGTCTCAGTGCTAATGGTCAATCCTGGATACTGGGAGGAAAAATGAATATGAACCACGAACAAAAGCTTAATCTGCAGGAACACCATAGAATTAAATATGGAGCTGCTGGAGGGATAAGTCAAGAGAGCTTCCTGGAAAAAGTGAGACCTACCCAGGAATTTGAAGGAAGGACTTGAATATGCCAGATAGGTTACATAAGGCAGGAGGGCACAGACAAGCAAAGATTAACAAGACAATCCAGACCTACACACATTTCCGTCAATACATTAAAAGTAATCCTCCCATATCAGGAAATACCATCTTTGAAAAAGAATGCCCCACCCCAGTTTTCTTCACATATAGTCATAAAATCAACTCTCTGATAAAGCTCTTTTCATTCCTTCCTATCTTTCTTCTTCTTTTGAAATAAACAGACTTTTACCTTCTAACAATTGTAACTATATTTAGAACCAAAGAAATATTAGCCAGGATATGAGGCGTCTATATTCAGTTCTGTTTCTGCCTCCCCCGATTACCTAATTCTATTGTTTCTGGGTTTACTTTTCCTTCTTTTATTCCAAGATCTTCAGTCCTACATTCTGCCAGAAGCTGGTCTCTTCTGGACAGCTTTTTGAATTTTACTTGTAGGTTGCCACTATCTTTTCCCCTCACCCTCGTTACTTATCTACTGCAACTTAATTCAATGGATTTGGAATCATCATTTCCTTAGGTTAGCTGCCTTTGCTTTCCTTTTCTCCCTGCTTTGAGAAAAATTCTCCGATTAAAGTTTATGATTAAAAAATATTTTTCTTTATTCAAAGAGCCTTCAGTGGAAGGAAATTCAGGATTGCAAGAGCTGAAAGCAGATCTCTTTTACATTATAATGACAGGAGTAAAGAAGAAGGGGAGGGAAGGACAGAGAGCATTTCTGCAGCAATTTGAAACAAGGGGGAAATCAGGGTTCCTGCAGCAAAGCCAGTTTCAGGGCTAAAACAGGCAGAATAAGCAGTCTGGAAGCCAAAATTAAAACCAATCCCTTTGATCATTTCTAATCACAGTGATCAGGGTGCCCACTTTATCCTCATATAAAACCAAGTCTCCATAAGGATTAGATAACTCCTACCTAAGAGACACAGGCTCATTTAAATTGGCCCATTGCAAGCTCTGATAAAATGGTAGCTGAGATTCTTCAAATGGCTGGGGTGTGTGTTGTTGACTATGAGCAGGAGGGCTTTTTGAATCATGTCACCATGGGATCTGTGACAATAAAGACAAAAAATAATGAAATATTGCAAACTTCCTTTTCATTTTGGCTTGTGTAAACAGAGTTTACCAACAATGGGATAAATGAATTCATTTTACTAAACTGAAACAAGCTGTTAAATATATTTCATATATATGTTACAAAAAACTCCCCCAAAGCAAGAATTCAGGGGGATTCAGGCCAAGCCAGTTCCTCTTCAGCAGTCTCCTTCCTCAATACCTTTGCCTGTACAGGTGGGAGAGGCAAACGGAGGAAGGAGTGAAGACAGAAAAAGCAAGAGTTACGAAAGACTGGATCAGGCAGAGGTGAAATCTGAAGCTATACTCAGACCATTTTTTTCCCCTTAGGGTTTATGTTGCCCAGGTTGACCTTGAACTTCTGTGCCCCAAGCCATCCTCCTACCTCAGCCTCCTGAGTTGCTGGGACTATAGGCATGTGCTATGGTACCTGGCTTTCCTGGAGATCTTGACACCAAGCTGCATAGGAGCAAATGTTCTACCCAAACCACTCTGCAAGGAAGCACACATGAGGGGGATGGAGACACAGGTAGTAAATGGGAAGCCCTCACAAAAACCCTGCTCCAACTACAAGGACAGCCAATGTTGTGTGTCTTGGGGACGAGCCCTGCCTTAGCTACCAAGTGGTAACAGCCAACAGGTCGCCATCCTACAGGTGTCCAGGGCACTGTAAGGGTCTCTGCCATGCTGATCTTCATTGTTTAACTTGGTATCAGTGTGGGGAGAGTAAAAGGAAGTATTTGAAGGGTGTAGGGGTGCAGGCAGAAGGGAGCAACTAGATTGAAGAGTGGATGGGATTCCTGGCAGGCTAAATCTTGCTTAATTTTCCTGAAGTCAATTGATTAGAGATAGTGCTCTCAGAACTCTTGGAGGGAAGATAACTGTGTGAACTGCCAGGGCCTGGTCAGGAAGTCACCCGTTAGAGCAGAGGGTAGGAGGGGATGGTGATACATAAATGCCTTCTCAGAAGGGCTCAGAAAATAAAAACAAAGAAGAAAAGGACAAAGGATCAAATCTAGTCACCATGAACTCTAAAGGAATTATTTCTGGGAATCTGGCTGGAATAAATTTCATTTTATTTCTGGGAATTGGGCTGGGCCAAATCTCAGCAAAAGGGAACTATTCATTCAAGGTGACCTTTGGCCAAAGAGTGATTTGTCCTCACAGGGTTTCCTTCACCCAGAGCCCTGATGCACTGGCCCCCATTGCTTTATCTCTTAGTCCCCAGTGGAATCATGCTGGGGCACACTTGATGGGAAACAGGATTCCTGGTTTGATAGTTCACAGCCCACAGTTTCTTCTGGGCTCCAGGAGATGGCACAGAGACCATGGCATCTCTGGCAGGGGCTGGGGGGATGGTGGTGCTGGTTGGATGGGGTTTTGAGTGAGAGCATATGGTTTGGGTCTGAGCCTACCATCCTAGGCACTTTCCCTGTAAAGCATCATAAACTAAAAATGCCCTGATTATGTCCCCCATGCCCTATCTTCCCAACTCTCATCTGTGTACAAGAGCTCAAGGAGAGGCTGTTTGAAAGGGAATCATACCCAGGAGCTGGTTGAATGGGCTGCTGGAATTCAAATACAGAGAAGGAGGAAGAATAATAAACCTGAGAGATGCAAGTTTTGAAAACAGACCGGGAAAGCTTAGGTCACATGGTGTGTGTGTGTGTGTGTGTGTGTGTGTGTGTGTGTGTGTGTGTTTGTGAATGTGTGGTCAGTCAGGTATGGGAGATACTACAAAAAAGCTTCAAAGCATTCCATCACATTATTTATAGGTCCAGAAATGTATCCCAGCAGGCAAGGGAAAAAGAGTGAAAATTAAAGCAACAAGAAGAAATTACAAGTCAAGAAAAGGGGCCTTTGTAAATGTTTCATAAAATCAATTAAATAGAGACTACTTCACAAAATATGGGGCAGGAGGAATGAGCTTCTGGTCAAAGCAAATGGCCCAGGGAGACAAGGGCAGAAAGAGGCGAGAACCTGGAGGTGTCAGGGAGGCCTGTGTACTTGGTCTCCCTCCAGTTGTCCAGAGACTTCTACACGAATAGTCAAAGTCAATCAGGGTGCCCTTGAGGAGGATCTAGAGTAGACAGTGGGATCAAAGCCAGAGCAGCTTTCCCAAGAGGCTAGGTGACCTCTCAGAAAGCCTTTGGGATCAGGAGAAAAAGTACTCCCAGTTATCACCTTGACCTAGTTCGCTAGAGACACTTGCATTCTTCAATGGCCTGAGTAGGCCTGGTAACCTGGGGGAGCTGGTTATACCCAGAGCACTGGAACTGAGGAAACTCAAGACCTCCCAAGAAGCCCAGATGACTGTGACTACATGGGACTGAGGAATCTAGAAGTGCAGCATAAGAGTACTTGTGTCTAAGTGAGGGAACAGGACTACGACTAATGCAGCCTCTGACCTGCCAGTCAAGGGAGATCTTTACTATTATGGTTTGGATCTTGAATATACCCCAAAGGCTCATGTGTTGAAGGCCTGTTTTCCAGCTGATGCAGCCATTGGGTGGTGGTGAAACCTTTAAGAGGTGTTGTCTAGTGGAGGGGACTTAGGTATTGGTGGCCTTCCCTAGATGGGAATGTTGGGAACTGTTGGGACCCTAGTCCCTTTCTCTCTCTCTCTCTCTCTTTCTCTCTGCTTCCTGGCCACCATAGGGTGAGAAGCTTTGTTCTACCCTAAGCTCCCTGCCATAGTGTTCTGCCTCACCACAGGTCCAAAGCAATGGGACCAAGCAACTGTGAATCAAAGCCTCAGACTGTGAGCCAAAATAAATCTTTTGTCCTTCTAAGCTGACTTACCTCAAGAATTTTGTCACAGTAATCAAAAGTTGATTAACACATTTACTGTTTATTATTTGAACAGCCTCAAGCCTATTGGTTAAAAAAAATCTGGAACAGAAGAACTAGACTTGGAGTTGGAAATAACCTTACTCATTCACCTCCCAAAATATCAAGGGGCTTCCTCTATGCAGGACTGTCAGCAGAGCTATCCTGATCCTAAAGGTCACACTGCATTGTCTAGGCACTGAGCTAACTGGGACTGGGAATTTCCCCTTCTCCCTGTGGGAGGGACTGTATCTAAACTGCAAGGTCTGGGGGCTTCCACTCTCCAGTGGGGTGGGTGGTCTCAGCTTCTCATGGGGTCCAGAGCTCTTCAGTTGCTCAGCAGTTGGCTTACCCAGATCCTCCTATAAACAACTAGCATCCCAGATCCGCTCTGCTCTGCCTGTACCCTTCTATGTTCCTTCAATACTAGCTTTCCCTCTCACTTGTCCTGTAAGGGGAAGATGGGCAGGGGAAAGGAATCCCACCACTGGAATGCAGTCCCAGAACATGCCCATACCCCAGGACCTCTGTGTGAGGCTGAGGATCTCTCTCTCCTTATTGACTTTCAGCTTAGGTATGGATACTTTGTAATCTGTGTGGCATTATAAGATTTGTCCCAAACCCTAAGGCAGTGCTTAAGTTTAGGGTACACCAGAATCATCTCTATGACCTAATAAAACATAGATTCCTGGGCCTTGCCTGACCCCAGGGATTCTAATTCAATAGGCCTAGGGAGGAGCCAAGAATTTGCTTTTTTAACTGAGGTCACATATTGGGAACTATTCCTAGTGACTGAGACACAAAGACTGGACCTATCCTGGAAGTCACAAACACCACTAGTTAATTACTGGGAGAGTAGGGGACAAAACCTCTTTGAAAAGCACATACTAAGCAAAGATTGGATGTGTAAAATTACAAATTGTTTAAGTGCTATTAAGAAAAAAGGAGAGAGTTCCTGTGGACCAGCAGAAGCTGCAGAGGGCCCAGATCCACCCTCAGGAAACTCCATGAGTGTCCAGCCAATGGGAGACCAGGGACTGCTACCTCTAGCCACTGGGGAGCCAAAATTCAGGGTAAGAGTCAGTCCAGAGACCCCAGCGGAGGCAGCTCTGCCCAAGGGCAGCCTGGGCCTGCCTCAGTTCCACTCTAGAGTTCCTGTGGACTGGCAGAAGCTGCAGAGGGCCCAGATCCACACTCAGGAAACTCCACGGGTGTCCAGCCAATGGGAGACCAGGGGTTGCTAGCCGCTATCCACAGAGGAAGGCATACCCAGGGTAAGAGTGGCCTGCAGAGATCCCAGCGTGAAGAGGCCCCACCCAAGGGTGCTCTGGACTCGCCTCAGTTCCACTTCAGAGTTCCTGTGGTCAGGCGAGACAGAAGGCCCAAAACTGCCCTTAGGGAATGCCGGGGGTGCCCAGCTGAAGGCAGACCAGAGCCTGCTAGCCTCCAGCCCCAGGGGAGCTCACACTCACTGTAAGGGTCGCACACAGAATCTCCTGCTTCTGACCCTACCTAAATGAGACCTGGGCCCACCTCCAGTTCCGCTCTAGAGTTCCTGTTCACCAGCAGGAGTGCAAGAGAGGGGCAAAACAGCCATCAGGGACCGCCTCAGAAGCCCAGCCAAAGCCACTCCCACTGCTCTCTAGAGGTATATCCACTACCTCTGCCACCAACTTTAGTGGCAGTAGTGCCCATCTGGGGACACTAGGGGAACAGAAGTAGCTCCAAGGTGAGACACAGGTAATCTGGAGTGTCAATAAAAGATTATAGGATAGAAGCCGCAATACCTCAGATTGGTATTTCAAGAAAGGAAGATACACAATCAACATGAAAAAACAAGGGAAGAAAGTACCCCAAATAAACCTGGATACCACTGTAACAGAATCCATTGACACTACAGTTGTTGAAATGTCAGAGAAAGAATTCAGAATGTACATAATTAAAATGATCAGTGAACTAAAGAATGACATAAGTGAACAATTACAGGCAAAAATTGATCCATCCAACAAAGAAATAGGTGAGCAAATAAAGGCAACCATTGATCATTCTAACAAAGAGATAAGAGAGCAATTACAAGTAGCAAAAGATTACTTTAAGAAAGAGCTAGAGATTGTGGGGGGAAAAAATCAGAAATTCTTGAAATGAAGGAAACAATAAACCAAATAAAAAACTCAATAGAAAGCATCACCAGTAGACTAGATCACCTGGAAGACAGAACCTCAGATAATGAAGACAATATATACAGTCATGAAAATAAACTTGACTATACAGAGAAGATGGTAAAAAATCATGAACAGAACATACAAGAAATATAGGACAGCATCAAAAGACCAAATCTAAGATTTATTGGGATAGAAGAAGGTACAGAATTTCAAACCAAAGGAATGCACAATCTCTTCAATGAAATAATATCAGAAAATTTCCCAAATATGAAAAATGAAATGGAAAATCAAATACAAGAGGCTAACAGGACACCAAATGTACAGAATTTCAACAGATCTACACCAAGGCACATTATAATGAAAATGCGCAACAACAGAATAAGGATAGAATTTTAAAGGCTGCAAGAGAGAGGAACCAGATTACATACAAGGGGAGACCAATTCGTATCTCAGCAGATTTTTCAACCCAGAGCCTAAAAGCCAGGAGATCATGGAATAACATATTCCAAGCCCTGAAAGACAATGGATGCCAACCAAGAATCCTATATCCAGCTCCTATATGAGCTTCAGATTTGATGACGAAATAAAAACCTTCCATGATAAACAAAAGTTAAAAGAATTTACAGCAAGAAAGCCTGCACTACGCAGCATTCTTGGCAAAATATTTCACGAGGAGGAAATGATAACCAACAATGAAAATTTAC
>PVHX01014328.1:0-50876 GCA_004024805.1 Geosciurus inauris
GTTCACAGGGGTGTAAGGGGGGAGGGGGCATGGGGACAGTAAAGGTGGTGGAATATGATGGTCATCATAGCCCTAACTTTATGTATGACTGCATATATGTTGTGATTCTATACAACTTACAACTAGAGAATTGATATGTTATCCTCTATCTATGTACAATGAATCATTTACACTGTTAACATGTAAGCCTAAATAAAAAGGAAAAAAAAAAAAAAAGATCCATAGCAACAGGGAGAAATAGGAGACTGGGTCCACCTTCCACCCACCATACTCATTTAATTTTCATCTAATATCATGTCATTGGTAATATATTTTGTTTAACATAGTTTGTTCTTTTCCAACAAAGATAAAAGTATATTCTACAGAATTATATATGATAACTTTACAAAGTACTTTCAAATATAGAAAAATGTATAAATGAAAGGGAGCAGTATTGTTTTTCACATATATGTAATTCTCAAAATTCTTGAGAAAATATCCAAGTAAATGTTACTAAATAGCAAGTTTGTGTTTTGAGATATAGCAAAGGATGAACTTAAGATCTTAGAAAGACTAATTATTTTTGATTTTTGAAATTCTAAGATTGATAGTAGGAAAGGCCATAATATTTATATCTGTGTTTTTTTTTTAGTAAAAAAATATTATTATATAAATTTGATGAATTTAATTTCAGTTCAATGAATTGGAGTCTCTGATTAATAATACAGAGTAACTTTCCTCTCTAAAAATTAGATTTTTTAAATTGTCGATATAATGCTAATGTATTCCTAACAAATCAAATTATCTTTAATTAGTATTGCTTCATTTAACGGTGCTATTTTATTGTTTAATTTGGCCTATGTGAGGAGACACTACCAAAATAATATTTCTCCCAACCCTTTCATTGAATTTGTTTTTTCTCTCTCCGATATCTCACCAGATATGAATACCTTAAGATACATCTTGCTTTATTTTTAGACTATTCTTTTTATCCAGATCTAGTCTGTGAAAAGTAGAATGTTATCCCAACTTTCCATCTTTTTAAAATGAGAGAATATAGGTTTAAGAAAAGATGAAGTAAAGTACAGTGTTTTCATGAATCTGGTATAAAGGTGTTCAGATGAACAAGACATCACTCATTGTTCAATAGTTCTTAAGAGGGGGTTGGTTCTGGGAACCACATCAGATACAAAATATAAACATGCTTTATAATGATACTACGCAATAAGTTTTTAATTAATTTATAATAGAATGTATTTTGACATATTATACACAAATGGAGCACAACTTCTCATTCCTCTGGCTGTACATGGTACAGTCATTTCAGTAGTGTAACCACACATGTATATAGAGTAATAATGTTTGTCTCATTCTACTAACTCTCCCAATCCCACCCTCCTCACTCCCCTCTACTCAAACCAGAGTTCCTTCATTCTTCCCTATACCCCTGACCCACTATGGATCAGCATCCACTTATCAGAGAAAACATTCAGCTTTTGTTTTTTGGGGATTGGCTTATTTCACTTACTATGATATTCTCTAGCTCCATCTATTTACCTGCAAATGCCATAATTTCTTCTTTAAGGCTGAGTAATATTCCATTGTGTATATGTACCACATTTTCTTTACCCATTCTTCTGTTGAAGGGCATCTAGGTTGATTCCATAGTTTAGCTATTGTGAATTGAGCTGCTATAAACATTGATGTGGTTGCATCACTATAGCATGTTGATTTTAAGTCCTTTGGGTATAAACCTAGGAGTGGGATAGCTGCGTCAAATTGTGGTTCGATTCCAAATTTTCTGAAGTATCTCGATACTGTTTTCCAGAGTGATTGCACCAATTTGCAGTTCCACCAGCAATATTTTTGTTAATGTACTTCATGACCTATTCTCAATTATATATGAATAAAAAAGGATGATAATGAGTGTAATGTTTTGAGTATAATAAGCAATCAAATCTTTATTTTTTATGGTTGGTGGTTGTTTTAATCAGATTTTTTTGTCCACGTGACCAAAAGATTTGACAAAACTATTTTAGAGGACTAAAAGTTTATTTGGGGCCCAAGGGTCCATGAATAGCCAACCTCATTGCTGTGGGCCCAGAACATCAAGGCAGAAGGATGTGAGGAGGAAAGTAGCTCAGGATATGGTGATCAGGAAACTCAACTGGGCAGAATATAAATCCCAGAGGTCTAACCTCCTACAGCTAAACTCTATCTACCTCCAGTTACCACCCAGTTCATCCCTATCAAAGGATTAATGCATTGATTGTGTTAAGGTTCAGAATCACCCATGCTTTCCTTTCTGTGGCCTTCGCATCTTGAGCAGTTGCCTGACACTGCCTTTTTCTCTTATCTACCGTCGTCTTTACACAGCAGTCCCCATAGCTGGAGACTCCGTTACCTTTCATGGCAGTAACCTCTTACCTGCCTCTTCCTTTTAGTTCTCTATTTGTTGCCAGAGTATAATTATTGAAGTCCCAATCTGATCTTGTCATGACCCTATTTGTCATGCCCTTCATGAATAGAGGGAAAAAATGTCTTCCCTTGGTCAACAGAGTGGATTTCACTCCCCTTGGCTGAACTTTCAGTGGCCTTGGCTTTCAGTCTGTTCCCCACTGGCTTCTCTAAAGTTCTTTCCCCTGTAACAGTTCTTTATACACCACATGCTTTAGGTAAACCAAGTTGCTCTGTGTTTCTTATCCACACTATGTATTTTCTTGAATTTTAATTTTAACTAATATTATTCTCTTTGCTTGGAATTTCTACTTTTCCATTCTTCAATATCCAAGAGAATTTTCAGTTTCTGCACAAAGCCTTCCTTCTACCTCTGTGCACTTGTGTAAATATTGGGAGAGAAGAAGAAATCCATGAGGAATTACAATGGCCCATCATAGCTTATAGCCATATTCTATGTTGTGTTATAGATATTTACATGTGCTTTTATTACCCAGTTTTAATAACTTGAGCATAGGATAAGAATTCAATTAAGTTTTGAATTATTAATTGTATAGTAATACGGTGTTTCCTATTGTGGGCACTCCTGTATAGAGAGCAACTGAAAGAACAATAGTGGTGTGTGATGCGTAGCTAAGGGGTTTATGTTGAACCCTGGAGTCAAACTGCAGGATTCACACCTCGATTCTATTATTTCTCAACTGGAAGAATGTGGGAAAGTTGCTTAAATCTATGCTTCAGATAAGACTTTGCCATAGAATTGCTCTAAAGCTTCAGTGAGATAATGTTTATGATAAAGTCAGAAAAGTTTCTGATACATTATATGTGCTGGATAAGTTTAACCCTTTTTTTTAATCCCAATGAGCTAGAGTTCTAATCTATTCTGGGAAAGTGAGACTGCCTGTGTTATATTTTTTAGTGGTAAAATCTTTCTATCCTAGTGTTATTTCATTATTAATGTGAATGTAGATTCAACTATTTTATTCAGGTAAATGTAGTTACTAAATAGTTTCTCAAAAATATTAGCTCATTTCTTCTGTCTAGAAGATTAAATGTTAACTCCAAATGGAATGCTAAAGAATATTTCATGATGTGTGAAAATTTGCCAAGTCATAGCTATAATTTGAAGGGTGTGTATGTGCGTGTATGGATATGGATATGCATACATATGTGTATGTATACATAGAGAATATATGTGCATATTCTGCAGGTTAAAAGAAGTCCATGGTTTTATGTTGGAGGTTAAATTTCTTATGTTCTTGCTTTTGATCACTTTGATCCATTATTTAATATAGTTTAGCTCAGTTCACATAGGGTAATTTTACATCTAATTAACTCATTCATCTTTTCTCTGTTTTAAGTATTCAAAGGAAATTGTGGTTTGGGAAATGAATTTTTAAGACTCTTAGAACTGTTCTACAAGAATCCATGGCAGAACTGCTATTTCTGAATTAGATTTTTATGCATAATTTAGAAGGTAGCTATAAGGGAATGCTTTAAAGGGTTTGCATCTAGCAGATAGAATGCTACCTGATTTTTTTCATATATAACATCATACAGGGAAATGTGTTACTCTCGAGAGTCTAAGGATAGCTGCATTTCCTTTTTAACTTCATGCAAAAACAGCACAAGTTACCTTGTACTTGTTAGCTAATTCTCAATGATCAAAAGAAGGGGGAGCATTTTTTGTTTTTGTTTTGGTTCTTGAGGGGCATTGCCTCATGAGATATGAATCAACACAGAGTGTTAGTATCCAAGAATCTTCCTAAAACTCGTGGAATTATTCTTTGTATTTGCAATAAAATTGAGACTAGTTTTTTTTTTTTTTTAATCTCAACATTTGAGATGGATTTGTTTCATTCCTGTTATAAGGATTAGGTAAGGTCAAGAAAAAAAAAAGTGACGACATCGAACACTGTAGTTTGAGGAAGAGGTCATAAATATGCAAGAAGATCAACAGCAAGACAACTTTGAATGCTTTGTCACTAGAAAGCTCCTACTTTATTGCTAAATAATTGGTTTGGTTTTGGTGGTTTTCTCCCAGATGATTGGAAGATTGATCTGGGCAGTAGATATAGTAAAAAAAGAGCATCCTAGGCAGGAGAAACACAATTAAAATATATGATTTGGAAAATGGAACTTGTTCAATAAGCAATGAATGAATCAGTTTGTGTAGAAAGTGCAGTTACCCAAGAACTTAGAAAAGCGGATTGGTACAAAATATGGCAGGGCCTGAAAACTAGGCTACGGTGTTGGGCATCACTCTCTCTTATTCATAGCCATTTATTCTGCTTCATTTACTCCTTCCCTTTCTCTCCTTTCTACCACTGGGATTTTAGTCTGATCAAGAGTAGTAAGGATCATAATGTAGAAACAGGGCACCAGTGTTGGGGAGTCGGTAGTGAGGATCGGTTCAGTTTTAGTTTGAGGTCAACTGTGAGAGACCTGTGAGGCAAGGCCTTACCTTCAGCTGGAAGTGCAGAGCTGGAACTCAGGAGAACTTAGAGCTGTGTGCTGACTTACACACTGTATTGATAAATGACTAGAGATACTCCCAGAACAGCCAGGGACCATGCACATAGATCTGTGGGCTGAGAGAATGGGCAACCAGTGAAAAAGGCATGTATGAACAATCAGAGTCCACTGGGTAGAGTAGTGGTCTATCTTTATGGTAAATAATTTGCAATTCAAGTGGTGGTGGGAAATTAGCAGAATTATTCATGAGGTAAATTAATGTGTCAATAATAAAGCTGTTGAACAGTATTTTGAGGCCACATTGTATGTTAGTAAACTGTATGATGAACAGTAAAGTGAATATTCTTTTGAGATGACAATTGGGTTTGTGCCAGTTATTTCTGGTGATGTGTTACCTGTGAGTCATCATTTATGGATAATAACAAAATGGACCAGCTAGGAATTAATCTCAAGGAAATCACAAAATTTAAATAACAGTGTAAACCCAAGCATTTTTTTAATACTAATGCATAAAGATAAATATTATCAGAAAATAACAAAATACAATTCATTCAAAAAATTATGCCATGAACTGGAGTGGGAATTGATTTTCTTTTCAGTGGGAGAAAGCATAGCACAATTAACTAGTGTTAGCATGTAGAAAGGCGTCATCATAGAAAAACAGCTAGGAATCCCCCTTTATAGTGGTTATTTTTATAAGGACAATTATTCTGGTACTAGAAAATAGATGGACCACAAAGGAAAATGATTCTAAACAGTGCTCTGAAAGCCTTTTTTAAAAATCCATTTTTCGTTAATATATGAGCAAATTTAATGAATTTAAGGGTTAAAATTGGTGGATTTTAGAGCTTTAGAAGGGTGAAATCACAAGTTATAAAAAAAATCTGTTCAATGAAGCTTAGTAAATTTTTATACTGCATTTTTAAGATTTTCTTAACTGTAAGATAATGGGCCATGGCACAGGCTTCTGGCCCAGGACTTCTGCAAAGGGTAGTCTGCTGATTTCTAAGATTCTCCCCTTTCCCAGTGCTGCTTGCATAGAACAGGAGAGAAATTGGTCAAGGCAAAACTAGTGTGTGAGATTCACAAGTCAAGAGACTCCATTTTTAATACATCTGCCTTTGCAAATCCATCCTGATATCACTAGCAAAGCAAAACATCTTTTGCTTTGCTGAATTCCCACAATACTTGGTCAATAGCTTTCTTGCAGCAATTTGTTTTGTTTTGTTGTATGATTTTTACTGTTTCTTATGTAAAGAATAAATTCCTGGGAGGGCTACAACTTTTGTTGCTACTGAAGAGTCTATAACAGGCATGCCTGAATGTAAGTACAGACAAATGTAAATAAACTGAATAAAGTGATAATGGACCATTCAGGTCTCATGGGTGAGAGCCTGTGTCTCTCACCCATGTTAGAAAGACAGGACTGAGTTCAATGATAGGGCTGGGGAGACCATTTTCCATGGGTTAGGTTCTAGAAGCCACAGAGTCTTTCAGAAAGAGAGAATAGAAGCTTCTGTACATAGAAGATTCTCCCAGAGTAGTGTTTTCTTTACTTCTTTTGCATTAACTACACCTTTGAGAATCACGAGTAAGCTGTAAAATTCAAGCAATTCTCTGAGGGAAAAAAAAATAAATGCCTATCTCTACAAAATAATGCTTACCACTTTAACAGGATCACAGATTCCTAAAGATCCAAGTTGAGAATTCCCCTAGCCTGAAGAATTGTGAATGTGGAAATAGTTACCCCCTGCATAGTAAGTGGGAAGAAAATAAAAGTACATTCTTTTAGTACTGTTTGTCAAGCTGGTGAAATATTTTGATAATTAAAGTGGCAAAATACTCTGGATGATAGAAACTAGAGGTATTGCAGAGATTAAATATACTTTTGGGCATCTGTTATAGTCAAGGTTGAATGACCCTCTTTTTAAAAGACCTGTAAGATTTCCTGTGCCAGGAAAAGACATCTGTGAGGTAAATAATCTATTGTCACATAAAATATTGAATTTGGGGATTAAAAGCAAATGAGGTAAAATCATGAAGGGCCTTGGTGGGGTGATGACTTGCCATGACCCACACTACAGACAGGAAAGCCCAGGTGTCCTGCTGCATTTGACTCCAAGCCCACCCTAGGGTCTGGTGTGTAAACAGCATCTTAAATTCTAGTGCCACACTTCTATAATTCATCCACTCAGGCTTTTCTTCTTACCCTCCCACTCCCACTTTGTTTTGTTTTTTTTCTTTCTTTTTGTATATGCACAACCATTTATTTAGGTTCTCCATAAGATTCAGAAACAAAAGAGAATTATTTTCATTTTAACAGTATTTTGCAGCCATACTGGCAAAATGAGATGTGCTTGATAGGACTACAGAAGCTCTCTTAACTCTCTCTCTCTCTCTCTCTCTCTCTCTCACACACACACACCCCTGAATTCTGGTCTGCATAATCCTCAACTACCTGGTTCTAGATTTCATTCTAAATGACTGTGGGTCAGTTGGATTTGGGTTGTTAGGTAAAGGACACCCAGGTGTCCAAGATGACACACCTGGGTTTGGGGCTTGAGCAGCTGAGTAGGTGGATATTGTCTATGACATGGCGTTACTCATGGGTGATGGGAGTAAGGAGCTAGAAATCAAGATCCCAACTGTGCTCATGAAGTTCAGTGTGCCTTTATGTAAGTTGAATTGGTAAGTAAACAGTTGGAAATGTAAGCCTCAATGCCTGTGAGAGGTTAGAGGTATGGATACACATCTGAGAGTTTTCAGTGAGCACTTGCTATTCATGACTATAGGCACTGTGAACGACACTCAGGTGGTGAACATTCAGACTGAGAAAAAATCAGAAGCACCAGGCCTGAAGCATTCCAGTGTTCATGAATGTTAACCTTTCATGAGAACACATTTCCACTTTCACAATGGAAATTTAAAGAAAATTCCATCTGCCTTAGTAAAATTCATTTTTAATCATATGTTAAATGAGGCTTATCATTATTAAAACTCACCAACTGACTAGACTCACCAAAACAGAAACGGCTAGAGGGAAGAGGGTGTGGTTATAAAAGGGTGTCATGAAGGGTCATTGTGGTTTTAGGACTGTTCAATGTCTTAACTATGGTGGTAGATCCACAGACCTATATAGGTTATAAATTGTGTAGAAGTTAAGATGGAGAAAATGTGAATGAGATGGGTGATTTTTATCAAAGTCGGTGTCCTGGTTATGATGTAATAGTATAATTTTGTAAGACATTATTATTGGGGAAACTGAGAATAATATACATTTATTTCTTAAAATTGTACATGTAAATCTACAATTATTTCAATTTACAAAGTAAACTTTAAGAAAATGTTCATGAAATTAAATTACATAAACTTAGTTTGTCATAAATAAGTACTCAAAAGAAAACACTAAGCTAAGATTCTTATGTGTTAAAAATAAGTCACTCAGATGATTTACTGTTTTAATTCTGTCTAGCATTACATAAAGCAAGGATAAACAATTAAAATTTTATTTATTTTTATTGCATTGGTTTCCCCGCCTCTGTTTTGTGTTTTTGTAAACATGGTTGCTTTTTTGTTCTCACAAAATGACATGGTCACCAACATTCTTTATATCTCTGAAAATTCAGGCTTAGAAAGAAAAGGCAGTTAATATGGTAAATTTTTTACCTGTATCTTTTTTAGAGAAATGCAATTAAGGCATTAATATATACATACATTTTATTTTTGGCAGTGCTGGGAATCAAATGCATGGCCTTGCCCAAATAGACAAGTAAGTGCTCTACCACTGAGCTAGAGCACAAGCCCTTCTTTAAACTTTGAGACATGAGTCCTGTGCTAAGTTGTCCACACTGACCACCACATCTGGCAAGATATTAATATTTTTAAAAGTGGTTAAAAACTGTCTCTTACAAATAAAACTAGCAAAACCCAGAAATGACTCAAGCAATTCCACTTAAAATTAAGTATGAGCTGTTAATCTGAAGATATAAATATTTAAAGATGTTAAATAGTAGTTTTGGTGAAATTTGAAGAATTTTAGCTCTTTAAGCTATTAAATACTGGATATTACTTTTTGAATTTTTGGTAGAGCTGGGAGGGGAACTATATAACTTCTTTAGATGCAAGTAACATTTTATTTTTCTAAAGGAAAAATATGTAGCAGCATTCAGCAGTGATCTGAATATTCCATGTTACATTTAGTGCATTTAAGATATTACTATAGTTAGAATGTTTTGATACATCATGTTTTGTTTTGGAAAGCTTGTGCTAAGAGATGTCAGTGATCTGGAACAGGCTCTCATCACACTTTGTTTTCTTTTGTAATTACATTGGTTTTAAACTTACTTCACTTTGGTTTGAGACAGTGAAGAAAAACTTATTTCTGTTCAATTTTGAACCATATTAATCAAATTAAAAGTGTATCTTTCAAGATGATATAGAAACTCCTTTACAGCAAGGACTTACTTTAAGAAAATCTTGTCTGTTATTATTTTAAAATAAATTTTATTTTTCAAATTTAAGTTGGAAACTTTTTTTTTTAGAAAGGTAACCATGGGCCTTTTCTTTATAAAAACAAGAAATGCACTAAAACCAAAATAAATACTCCAAGACCTTTTCTTCTGTATAAAAATAAGAAATACTTGAAAATCTTGATTGATTTTGTCAGTTAGTCAAAGTCTCTCTGACCTGTAGTTAGTGCTGGAGACAGAATGATCTTTTCTTTCCAAAACTTGGATCTGATCATGTCTTTCCCCTGTGTAAAACCTCTCAATGAAGCCCCCTTATCATTGGAACCAAGTACAAGGTCCCCGATTGGGGTGTGAAGAGTCAGTCTCTGGCCTCTCTCCAGCCTCATCTTCTGCTCTGCCTGTTCTAAGATGCCTAAAATGCCATTTTCAAAACCCCCATGCATGTCCCCAGTCTTGCCTTTAGATTTTTATTATCATACTGCAGTGTCTTCCTCTTCTTTTCTTGATTCTCCATTCAATTTCCAAAGCTACCATTTTATTAATTGGGTTTTCTTCTTCTCAACTTTTTCCAGATTTCTTTCTTTTTTTTTTTTTTCATCCTTTTTTTTTTTAAGAGAACATGGCTAATTTGTAGTTCTTTGGCAAAGGGACAAAGGAATTAGCACTATTGCGCTCAGTACTGATTCAATTTTCAGTGAACCCTTACCAAAATATGTTGTGTGCTCCAGGCTTTTTGAGGATGAAAGAGGAATGAATTAAAGTCAAAAGAAATTTAATGTTTAATAGCCTTAATTATTATTTTTATAATGAAAGGAAGATGGTATAAGTGGGAGAAAAAGAATCATGAGGAAAGTTAAAAGTTATAGAAATGGTAAGGCTTATTTTTCTGGAGAAAGAAAAATTTTCCATATAAATGAGAATTTCTGGAAAATGATAGTATGCTTTTCTTGCTTTCAATCAGATTTAGAACAAGAAAATAGAATTCTAATATAGCCCCTGTCTGTGAAACTATAGAAATATTTCTTGGCATTGTGAACCTATTAATAGTAGAATGAAGAGTCTGTGAAGTCTTAAATGGTAGAAAACTATGTCAACCAATTTAATACTACTGTAATAGTTCAGCCTTCATACACACCTACTATAAAAATGAGGGATGGTTTTTAAAAGCACAAAGAAGTGAGACATCGCTCCATATATTATCATCTAGATGGCATCATGGGAATTTGAAAGAAAAAAAAAGATTCATCTGTCAGAAGATATTTAGGACTGACTTAACCTGGAGAGAAAAGATTGATCTGAATAAACTTAGTTATGACTTAATATAACCTCAAGGGGAAAGGGGCTTCTTGGCTTAGAGTCATAAGCACATTGAGCAAAGAATTATTATGATTAGATTTCTTATTAAACCAACACGCTGAATTCTAGAAATTAGCTTTTTTTCTTGTTAGTAACACCAATAAAAAAGGTAATTTAACTGAACTACCAATGCAATTGAACAACTTTCTATATTCTCAATAAGTAGCCAAGAGAATTTATCAAACATTGTTAAGTCACTTAATCTTTGCTTTAGTCCATATGTCACTGGCATTAAGTAATCACAAATGTATAATTTCTGTTTTATTTTTAAGCTGGATAATGCAGATGAACAAGCAGCCCAGATCAGAAGGGAACTCGATGGTCGACTGCAATTGGCAGAGAAAATGGCAAAGGTAGATTATTCACATTGACATACTGCACTGTTTTTTTCCATATCTAGATTTCTGTGACCTGAAAGCATATTGTCTATGAGTAAAAATACCCAGATAATGTATGATTTTCTCTTCTAATACTCCTTAATTCCAACTACCTGAATATATATTATCTAAATGAAGCATACTATTTTAGATACCCTTGTTTAATATGTGAAATGTTTAAATTCAGTGGTAACTTTTGTAAATTTTCCTAAAAGCAAAGCTTGAATTTTTCTAACTACTAGACATAGGAAAGTTCTAAAATTGCACTACACAAAAATTTTACAGGAAAAATTTTCTTGTAAAATTATATATTCCAAAACATCTAGCACAGTGCTTAGGAGATAGTGATGCCAACTAATATTAGATGGAATAACTAAATGAGTGAAAATGTAATTTGAAATATCTAATATAGAGTTTGACAGATAAAAATGTATTCTATATGATAGCCTAGTTATTTTATTTGTATAATCACTGTGTTTCTGGGAAAAGAAATTTTAAAAAGAAAAACAAGGGTTTCTTTTTAATACTTAAGGTTTTTAAAGAGAATCAACCTTAATCATCTAAACCATTTTTATTCTGAATTAATGGATTCATTTTCTCTTCTACATGGGTACGCCTTATTTCCAACTGCCTGAATGTATATTATCTAAATGAAACATATTATCCATTTTAGATTCCTTAGATATCTTTCAGCGGAAATACTGACATATCACAAACTGAGCAAATTTAATTACTGTCTACCTCACTTTTGCCAAATTGAAGCTGTTACGATAAAATATTTATAAGGCAAATTACAATTTACTTAACTGGTTGCATTATACCCCATGATAATCCTATGAACTCACAAGGACAGATGATATCATGAGTTTTATAGACAAGGAGATGGAGGTTTAGGAAAGATCACTCACTTCACCAAGATTACATAACTACCGAGAAAGAAGTAGGCCTTGAACCCTAGCCTTGACTCCAAAGTCTGAGCTCACTCCCTTACCCACTCCAACTGCCTCTTCATTCTGTTAAACCCAGAAGCATGGTTTATTAATAGTTAACAGTTGGCAGTTAGGAATATTCCCCTCCACACTTCACAAAACAACACAGTGTAACCGCAATAGAACCTCATGACAGAAATCTGTTTCAAGAGGTAGCAATGTAGACTTTAGTTTTTCAGCCAAGGGGTAATTAGGAAGAAGTTGGAAAGATATGGGCAGGGCTGGAAAAAAAGGCGTGGCTAACCCCATGCTTACTACTTCCTGGATAAGTAACTGTAGGCAAATTATTTAGTAATTTGGAGTCTCATTTTTTCTACCTGTAAGTTCATTGAACAGTATTTATTGATCAGTAACTAGTATAGGCAGGCACTGTCTTAGGTACTTGGGATACATCCAGACAGATAGAGTTGACCTGGGATAAAATAAAACAAAAATATCCCAGCATGTCCTACAGGATCTTGCGTTTTATTTGGGAAAGCTGCAGGATGCGCAACAGGCATGCCATGTCACTAAAAATTGTGGCAAGTGATCATTGCTACCTAGAAAATAGATTGGTAGGGTCAGAGGTATATGGAGGGGAATAAGTGGTCAAAATTTTAGTCGAGTATAGTCAGGTTATGTCAGTTCTTGGTACTCCTATCTTTCCAGTTACTTGAGCATCAACACTTGGAATCATGTTTGAATTCTCTCTTCCTCTCATACCTCATACAAAAATTATCAGGAAAATTTTTTTGCCTCCTTTTGAAGTATTTCCAGAATGGGACCATTGTTGTCATCCCTTTGTGCTTCCACTGTGGTACCATCATTGCCATTCATCTGGATAATTGTTCTGTCCTTTAACTAGTCTCCTAGCTTCCACCCCCTTGCCTCAATAGTGCAGCAGCATTAACTCTGCATAAAACCTTGTGATGTTCCCATGTCACTGAGAGTAAAATAAAAAAGTTCCTACAAGAGTCTGAAAAGTCCAATATCATTGGTTTGTTACCCCACTGACTTATCCCCCACTAAGCTATCACCTGTGCTCAGTCCACTCCAGCTACAGTGGCCTCCTTACTCTTCTTGCTACAGGGTCTTGCCAGGACTGTGCCCTGTCCTTATAACGATCTTTACTGGCATTCCCATGGCTCGTTCCCTGGAAAAATAGAACCAAGAGGGGATCAGATAGATAGACTGATAGAAATAAATAAAACATAGTGAGATATAATAAAATAGCTGTCACATATATGCACACACATATTTACAGACAGATTGAGATGGACTGATTTCAAGGAATCTTCTCATGTGAATATAGGAGCTGGTTAGTGCATAATCCACAGGATAAACTGGCAGATCAAAAACTCAGGTCACAGTTGATGCTGCCATCTTGAATCTAAAATCTGAAGGGCCAGCCAGCAGGAGGGAAATCCAGAAAGTTTTCATGTTGCAGTCCTGGGGCAGAATTGCAGCTTCTTCAGGAAACCTTAGTCATTGCTCTTAACATCATCAATGGAGAGAGTCCCACACATATGTTGGAGGACAATCTGATGTACTCAGAGTTGACTGTAAATGTTAGTCACATCAAAACACAAACAACAAATGAAAAAACAAATCTTTACAGAAACATTTAGATCAATGTTTGACAAGACAACTGGGTACCCTAGCCCAGCCAAACTGACTCATAATGTCACACTTCCTCATCCGCCTTTATGCTCAGAGGTCATGACTTCTTTGAAACCTTCCCTGACCACTGTCCTTAGAGTTGCAGCCTCTTCCCACCAGTCATCCCTACCCCCTTCCTGACTTCCCATGCCACTTTCTACAACATACAATGATTTCTTATTATATCTGTCTCCTCACAGAAAATATAGGATCCATGACAGAAGAGGAATTTTTTTTCTTTATCTTCATTGTTACACCCCAAAGACCTGGAACAGAACACATAACAGACATTCTGTGAATATTTATTGAATGACTGAAATGACTGAATCTTCAAGGGCTGGGATCTTGTCATTAGAAAGCCGGGGCTAGGGAGAATTCCTGGATTATTTATAGTACTATCCCCTCTTTTCTCCCACTGAAGAATATAGTTGGGTTGAAAGGGAGAGAGTATACCAGTCTGGTAAGAATACCTGCGAATCTGCTCTAATTTGTTAAAAGAGCAAACAAAACAACAAAAACACATAGAATAACAAAAAATATTTTAAGCACTATAAATAAATAAATAAATAAATAGTATAAGTTTCACATTTTGGATTTTTTCCAGATTTTGAAATATTTGCAGATGTGTAATGAGAATTTAGGGGGATAGGACCCAAGTTTAAACATGAAATTTATTTATGCTTTATATAAACCTTGAGCACATAGACCAAAGGTAATTTTATACAGTACTTTACTGCACCTATGTTGTGACTGGGACTCATCACACGGAATCCCATGTAGTATTTTCCACTTGTGGCATCATGTCAGTGCTCAATATGTTTCAGATGTTGGGGCATTTTAGATTTCATATTTTTGGATTTGGGGTACACAACTTTCATAGGCATGAAAAACAGAGCTGAGATCAGCTTGGAGAGACTATTCTAGTGGTACCAACCCCACCCATCATCTAGTGGAAGGTAAAGTACATTTAATGAAAAATGACTTAGATTGAATAATGGGAAATTTTTTATGGAGGCACCTATTGTTATTTTAATGTGCTAGGGCCACTAGTGTGCTATCTGTACAGGTAACTAAATTCAAATATTTAAACCATGGTGTATGGGATAGAACAATTAGAAATTAACCTTGTGTCTTTTTCCATTCTAATTTTAAAAGATCAAATTTAACATGTATACTAGTCTGAAGTACAATTGATATTTTTAATAATTTTTAACTTTATTCTAATTAGTTATACATGATGGTAGAATGCATTTAGACACTTTGACATATCATACATAAATGGGGTATAGTTTCTCATTTTTCTGATTGTACATTTTATAGAATCACTTTGGTTAATGCAGTCATATATGTACACAAGGTAACAAAGTCTGTTTCATTCTACTGTCCTTATCCTCGTACCCCTCCCCTCTCTTCACTCTCCTCTACCTAAAGTAACTCCTAGCTCCTAGCACCCTCTCCGCACTTATTGTGAATTAGCATCTGCATATCAGAGAAAACATTTGGCCTTTGATTTGGGGAGACTGATTTATTTCGCTTACCATGATATTCTTCAACTCTATCCATCTACAGACTGAAGCTTTAAAGTACAATTGATTTTGTTGTTTCCAACTAGAAGGAAACATAAGCAAGCTGAAGTTAATAAAATGTTGTCAATAAACCTGAAAGCTTTAAAAGAGAGTTGAGAGATTATTTTCAGAGAAAAAATAAAATTCTAATGTAGTCTGTTCCCCTAAAAGCTTGAAAATACTGATGGAGCCGTCAGTTTGGTTGATGCCTGCCAGTCTCCTCTTTCACAGACCGAATGGGATGTTTTTAGCTAATGCTTAAGAAATGCCATTTTTTTCCATGTGCTAATGCTAAATTTTCCTTAAAATCACACCATGGAAATTGGAAAAAAAATAAGTGAATTCTCAGAACTTTCAAATATGTGATATATTTACCTTTTATTTTGTTATGATTTTCAAAGGAAAGTTATGACTTTCATTCAGATATAAAAGGAACAAACAATAAAATTATTTCATGTGCAATGAATGAGTAAGCCAGCTAAACATTAAAATCAGTCCAAAGAGCATTTGAGAAACTAGGTATTTGTGGGGACAGAGGGCATTCCTAAGATCATGGATTAGATACAAAAATTATTGATTTCTAACACAAATTTAAGTTGTAACCATTGGGTTATTTTACTTACCAAATATTTTCTTTCCCAGACACAATTCTACAAGATAATATGTAACTTCTCTGTCTGAAACTGTAATCAGTAGTAAACACCAAGTTCAATTAAGTACATTTCATGCCATGAACATTGGAAAGGCTTTGCCCAGTGTGACATTAAAAGGAAATGCCCTTTCATTTTTCAGTTTTATTTCTGAATTTTGGGTGCTTTTCCAAAGAACTTTTCATATTAGTTCAAAAACTTTTAAAAATGTGTTTATGGCTTATTTTATTTTCCTTCTTTGTCTGTATTGAAAAACAATACCAAAACAACTTTGCATTTCCAAAAAAATGGAGGTACTTGGTAGTTATGTGGGGTTTGTTTGTTTGTTTGTTTTTTGTTTGTTTGTTTTTCCCCCTGAGAATGCAAACTTACTGGTTAGGACTATTGCTTCCAAATCCAGAAGAGTATTAAAAGGATATTTAAAAATCTTCTTTGGAAAGTTAATTATTAATGAAGAAATTTTATTTCTCTCTGAAAGTATGCAATTTTGGTATGGACTATATGTAAATGGTTTTTTAAAGGAATATGTGAAGGTTATATTGGGGAAAAGGAAAACAGGTGGCTTGAGGCTTTGGGACTGATTCCAGAAGTGGTGCCAGATGTCCCTTTCCATCTCAGGAAGGACCTGGTGCAAGCCAGTCAGAGACTAGGCACAGGTGGATGAGATCCCTCTGGAGCTGTTCCAGTCATGCTGGAAATGCAGGTTTTTTAGGTTTTGATAATGCAAAGGGAAACTACAATGAAGGTGGTGATTTTCTGGAGCATTAGGCAGTCTTTGAAAAATGGTTCCAAGCTCTCATCCCCAAGGCAGTTTTGTGCAGTGAGGGACACATCATGCTGAGCTTGCCGTGGTAAAGCTATGTCCCCTCTACTTTTAATAGAGGGGAACCAAGGATCACGTTAGCAAAAATGAATGAAGAAATAGGATTCTGAGGAGAATCGTGCTTTTATTTGCTGTTTGGGGGAATATAAATCAGTATGATGTTACCTAAGGTCGATTTGGCACTACCTAAATATTAATATTTGGAATGTCCTTTTAATCAAGTGAAACAAACAAATCTGATTGCAGAGATAACAGGATTACATGGCAATGCTTATGTATTCAGCCAAAATATAGAATCTTCCAAGTGGATATTGGTAACTTCTTTTTCATTTAATGGATTTTTTCCATTTTTTTTCCAAACATATTACATGTCTGTTTACAGAGTTAGTTTGTTCTATATGCAAATTTTATTAAAAATAAATTTAATGGAAAATTATATATATATGTATACACAGACACATTTGTTTGTCATTGTCTGCCACAGTGATCCTCAACAAGATATGTAAAGTATCCTGAAATATAATCAAAATTACCAAAGCTTGAAATTTTTAAAATCTAGAGACTAATATAGGGCAGAAGCATTATAAGGAGAGAAGTATAATTCTTAGAGTGGAGTGTAGGCATCATATACTTTTTATAATAAAATTGAAATATGACTTGTTTAACAATTTTATTTTAAAATTATTTTTAAGGAAAGAAGATTCCCCAAATTTATAGCAAAAGAAATGGAGAATATGTACATAGAAGAGTTACGGTCTTCAGTGAATTTGCTAATGGCCAATTTGGAAAGTCTTCCAGTTTCAAAAGGTGGCCCAGAATTCAAATTACAGAAATTAAAACGTTCACAGAATTCTGCATTTTTGGACCTAGGAGATGAAAATGAGATTCAGCTGTCAAAGTCTGATGTGGTACTGTCATTCACCTTAGAGGTAAGTGGTTTTATCACAGCTGGCTGCATAAATGAGGCTGCCCAGCAAATTCTGTGACCTGTGTGGTAATGTTTAGAATTTAAAACAGTGTTATGTGTTTTGAAGATGTTAAATTATTCTTTGTTAGTTTGACAAACAGGTTTTGGACACAAATGAATGGAAATTGTCCTTTGAACATAATAGTAGCTAAGCATAGTGGCATATGCCTGTAATCCCAGTGGCTTGAGAGGCTGAGGCAGGAGGATTGCAAATTCAAAGCCAGCCTTAGCAACTTGGCGAGGCCATGTCTCAAAAGAAAAGATAGCTGGGCGTGGTGTCGCACACCTGTAATCCCAGCACTTTAGGAGGCTGAGACGGGAGAATCGCGAGTTCAAAGCCAACCTCAGCAACAGTGAGGCGCTAAGCAACTCAGACCCTGTCTCTACATAAAACACAAAATAGGGCTGGGGATGTGGCTCAGTGGTCGAGTACCCCTGAATTCAGTCCTGGTACCAAAAAAAGGAAGAAAAGATAAAAAAGGTTGGAGACATATGGCTCAGTGGTTAAGTTCCCCCCATGTTCAATCCCCCATACCAAAACTAAAAAACAAAAACAAACAAACAAACAAAAAAACCCACAAAACCAAAAAACTTAATAGTATTAGGATTTAAATAAAAAATTTTTTTTGAGGTACAACTTTATGCCATGGAAAGTAGTGTAAGTTCATTGATATAGTAAGTACCAAAACACACTTTGGTGGAAATCTGATTTAAAAGTAGAGATTAAATTTGTTTCATATGGAATCATCTTTCTAGAATCCAATCAAGTAAACCACTTATAATACCATATTCGGTATTGTAGATGATGAGAGGTAGAAAATTCTTGTCCAGGATTTCCTGTTTCATTATAGGCACAGTAAATATTAAGGAGAACAAGAAGAAATATCATGCATTTAAAATTGTATTCCCCAAAACATCAGTTTCATCTCTTTTAAACAAATGCCTGAAAACCAAAGACACTGATAATTCTTGGTGCAGCTTCCTATTGATACTTTTTGTGATTACATTTCTTCTGGCTAAGCTAGGTATGTGATTATATATATAACTAGGTATATGAATATGGGTTTATATATTCCAGCATACACACACACACATAACACAAGCATCTTTAATACCTAAAAGAAAGAACTATGTGAAGTACAAAATAAAGTTTATATCATAATAATGAGAAGTATTAAATCATCATTTGTCTTAAACTCCAGCTTTTTTTTTAATCCCCATAATTTTTGTTCAATCAACAAATACTAGCAATGTCTAGCGTAAATTTGTAGCTCTTTCAAAATTGTTACTGATGCTTATAAAGTTTTTTCCTTATATTGTTATAATCTCTCTCCGCTGGCCCCCAATACTGCTATTTGCATTTGCTGATTGAATAAATAAAACACAGTGTTCGGAGGTAGAGTCTTAGATTTCTGGTTGATGCTAGATCTGCTTAGTGAATGGCAGAAAAAGCAAATATCTACTGTTGCTCTTTTTCTTCCATTTTTTTCAACTTCAAGCTTGAGAAAAAGACAATTGTCTCTCACTTTCTTAACTTCAAGGTTTTGTAAGTTAATAAATTAAACTTAGTGTCAGATTAGAAATGTGTGGCTTACTTCAAACTCAAGACTTCATTCTGTGTTTACTTAATGACTCTGCCAAGTGGCCTTGCTACTGAGTTTCTTCTCAGTTTCTTCCCTTGCATAACATAAGGGTCTATAATTTGAACTACATAGTATATTACACGTGGAATTTCCTCATCATGTCATGTCATAAATCTTGCTGTCTCAAAAGGTGCTAATGCTTTATTTTTTAAAAAATTTTACACCAAAAAATCAATAACAATTACAATATAACTTTTTAACAAGAATTTAGTATATAAATTGATGGAAAATTAGTTTGTAGAGCAACTTTTATGATGTATAAATGTATTATCTACATATTTAAGCATTCAGAACAGACAAAAACCAATTCAGAACATTTTCTCATTGTTCAAAGTCTTCAAAAATTATAAATAATTATATTCTTAGGTGTTCTCTTTTCTCTCATGAAAATAAAATTTGATTATGAATTACTGTGTATGTGCAACTATGAATTGTTATTCTTTAGCCTATTGTTGGTATGTTAAAGGGAGCAGCTCAGTTTATAATATAATGATGTTAGGAGAATATTAGCTAAAACTTGCATCTGTGGTCTGAGAAGCTTGCATATATATAAAGGTGTTATATAAAGGTGTTTTGACAGCTTCCGTTGTTGTGTCTGTATAGGCAGATATTTTGCTACTGTAGCATAATATAAATCCATTCTCAGGTTTTCATAGTATTTTATGCAGGAGTTATATATCTGTCAACAAAATGAAATTATGTTAAGTGACAACTCTCCAGTACATATCTCTAGGACACCTGAGAGGATAGCTGGCTGGTTTTCTAGTTGCAGGGCCTAAGACATCAGCCAAGCCCATGGTGCCTTGTTCCTCAAACCCCAGATTTCAGCAATGAAAATTCAGAAAGGCAAGCATTTAATCCAATTTAAAGCTCTCACATTTCATTAGTCAGGCTTCAAACTGCTGCAGTGAAGAAGGAGTCTTTTTAAAGAACCGAGTAAGGATCTAAGA
The DNA here is from genome assembly GCA_004024805.1 of Geosciurus inauris. NCBI lineage: Eukaryota > Metazoa > Chordata > Mammalia > Rodentia > Sciuridae > Geosciurus > Geosciurus inauris. Next base: position 20,339 of record PVHX01014328.1, read on the forward strand.
ATAATGTCTAAGGAATTAAAGTGAAGATTTGAAAAACTTTGCTCACATTTCACCTTTTCTTTAGAATTACTGTCCATCCCTCTCTTCTCTCAACAAGCTCAATTTTTGCCACAGCATTTATTGCCTAACATATAGTTCACTTATTTACTATGCTTATTATCTAGTTTTCCCTTCTCCAGTATAACCTTCAAGAAAGGTACATATTTTTCTTTGTTGTTGTTTTCTGAGGTACCAAAAGCACCTAAGCAGTGCTGGGCATACAGTTCACTCAAGAAGTATTTATTGAATTGAGGATTTTTATGGGATCAAAAAGCATCTAACATACAGGATTACATTTAAGTCTCTCCATTTATGAAGTCTTTAGAAAGAATAATACAGCAAAGCAGAAGCTAACCCTCAGAACGCTAAACCATACATTGATATGTTAAAATTAAATACTAAAGTAAAACTGGAAAGGCAAATATTTATAAAGTTATGAGTCTGTAAGCTGTACTAATGTATACAGTATGGATACAGTTGAGTTTTCACATTGAGTTTCTTCATTGACATTAGGCTAATAGCCCTGTGGCTTCCTCTGTATGTGTGATATATGGTCTCTGATTTTGCCATACTGCTAGAATCACTATATCACAAGCTACACATTCTTAATTTATTGTCACATAACTCCTTGGTCAATGTATCACTCAGAAGCATGTTAACTAGTGCCTGCCTTCTTTTTGCTTCTAAGACAGACAGCTTTGTTTATTTTATCCTTATTACATCAGCCACAGAGAGATTGAGAAGATGCACAATAGATCAATTTTATTTTCTGTAGTTCCATTATCAAGTTTTTTCAGGAATTGGTTGAAACAGAAAATTGTGTTAGTTGATGGTCCATGCTATTCTTGGCTATTTTTATCACTAGTAATTGAGATACTAGCTATGTTTCCCGGCTATTGGAAGATCGGAGTTGTGTTGTTTTATTTAAATGTATAAATTCATCACAGAAGTTACATCTTTTCAAAGTGACAATTCTGGAGAATAAAACCTTCCTTGCATAGATAGGGTATTATTTTGAGGACTGGAATACGATTTGTTTTGTGTTCTTGGTTGTCTTGTTTACAGTATCTTGTAGTAGAGGTGACAGAAATAACACCAAGCAGATGTCTCCTTTCTTCTCTCCCACACTCTGGCTATTAAATACACTACAGGAGAAGTTGCAGTGTGTGAACAATAATCCAAAACATGAACCAATGCTGTTAACATTTCTAGACTTGTGGGACACAATTCTGTTGTTTAATATATATATTAAGTGGCCATCAAAAAATGTATCATTGAATTTAAAAAGTAGAGTCATGGTGATTAAGTCCACGTGTAGTTGTTTTTTAATCAATGTGATTATATGTTTCATTTGTCTCAATTTCTGATTAGTTTTACTAAAAGTATCCAATTTCAATATTACTAACAACACACTTGATTATTAAAAATATCTAACTTTGGTGGACTTGGAGTGTAGCTCAGTGAGTGGTAGAGTGCTTGCTTAACATGCATGAGGTTGTGAGTTTGATTCCTAGTATCCCTCACCAAAAAAAAAAAAATCCTAACTTCTGCTTATTTTCTTTAATCCATATTTAGTAATTTACCCCAATTTCCATGAATATTGTATCATCTGTGAAAGATGGTACTGTTCTCCAACAATTCTCAAATAATTCTTTTAGTCTATTTTCACTCAATCCTTATTTTTATTCATATATTGGTACACATTTCAGTGGGACAAAATTTCAAAACCCAGGTTGAGAAAGGAGGCATTTCTGAGTTTTAATGAAAACATGGAAAACTGGTCACTAAAATAAGAAAATATACAAAAAACAAAATATACATTTGTATTGACAAACATCACCCTTCTTTTTCTAGAGCTAGCAGGTTAACAGTTTTTATAAACATTTTTTTTTAATTTTTTTGTATAAAGATTCATATTACAATTCTGTGGCATTTAGCCTCTAGTTATGTATTAAACAATTAATAAGTGATAGAGATGATGTTTTTGGTAGATATTTTGGTTGCTACATGGGTTGAATACTTTTGTATGTACAAATACAATATAAAATCAATAATGAAATTCACATACATAAAATGTACATAAAATGCCTTTGAATCCATTTTATAAATTGGTTTGCGGATTTGCAAAAGTTCATAATGCAAATTTTGATTGAAAAAAACTGTAGAAAATAACATTTTATGTATACATCCAATAAGAATGTTAAGTGATTATATTTTAGGATGACAGCTTTTTAAGTAAACAAAAAGCACACTTTAATAAATGGTTCTCTTTTCCCCAAGAGTTGTAGATATAAAAGGAATATCAATCTTTCACATTTTCCAATGTTCTGCATTAAATTAGTACATACCTGTAATGGATTGAAAAAAATTTTTTCCTCCTTAAGTTAGTATTAAAATGTTCAGTGGCAAATTATGGTTTCTGTTATATTTTGATAATGTGAAATATAGTTGCCATAGATAAAATTCTTTTATAAATTATAATAGTCATTTAAAATATGTGAAGATATAAAAATTCTATTATGTATTGATATCAATGAATTGGCAAGACCTGACCGTGCCTGTGGTAATGAATGCCATGTCACTCACTCTCTGTGGGGCTCAGCATGTATTCTTCTTATCTTCATTGAATTTTCATTTGTGATTCCGTTTTACTTCATGCAGACTTGATCTAATTTGTTCAGATCTGAGTTTAAATTTACTTACTTTGCTGAGACTAATTCTTAGGATCTTTAACCTTACTTTTATTTAATAGCTATAATGAGTTATTTCTTCAGAAACCAAACTGCCTCAAAATAGTCATTTACTATGCCTTAGATAAATAGAGGTAGATTCTAAAGAACACAAAATCCTAGAAATTTTATTGGTTCTTTTCAATTGGTCTTCATAATTGCAGTTCATGTCACTATTTCTGTGTGTTGCTAAATACTATCAAGTTGACATATTACTTTAAAATCATTTTTTCTTTAGATTGTCATAATGGAAGTGCAAGGTTTGAAATCAGTTGCTCCAAATCGAATTGTTTACTGCACAATGGAGGTGGAAGGAGGAGAAAAACTGCAGACAGACCAGGCTGAAGCCTCAAGGCCACAGTAAGCTAGTCAAAAAAAATTATTCTTCTTCCAAAGAAACGTGCTTTATTTATCTGCAAAACTGTGGGTATTACACTTTGAAACTGCTATTTGACTAGCTTTGTCTCACCTGTGTTAGAATTGCTGCGAACCTTTCTGGATAATGATGTTCTAATTAGGACTGTGGCAGAATTCCTGTGTAGTAAAAACAGAGTTCAACATGCAGGTGTGAAGCTAATCATTAGGCAGTAAAATGTTTGTAAGTCATTTATAAGGAAAACATGAGTGTTGCCATGTGTTACTTAATAATCCTGTTTGAATTATTGGGATTGCACTCTACTAACTTCACTGTGTCTATGTTAATGGTTTTGTGGTGACATGAAGGTAGATTCTGATACTGGAATTCTGCACAGTGACTTGGAATATTTCTTTGAGTAAACTTAGGTTAGAGAACCAATTAATGACTGCTGTAAAAAAATTAGAGAAGATAAACTGGTTTTGCTGACAGGTTAATGTTTCAAATTCTGGGCATGAGTTTAAATTTGGAAGATGTTCTCTTCAACAGATTCAAACTTGGGAAACATCATAGTCTCCGAAAGAGACAACTGATATGGCTTGAGGGATTTGAATGTCCCTGGCCTGTTCCTCCTTTGAACATTGCCTTTCAAAAACATTATTTTTCTTCCATTTGATCTTTATTTAAAAGAGCTTAAATTTTCAGAGAGGGTTTTGCCTTTTCATGACATCAGTATGTAGCCTGTGCATCCAGAAATCCTTTGCAGAGGTCCTGACTAGCATTGGTTAGTCACCAAAGATGAACAATGAACCAATGAACCAGAAATGTGCACTTCTTTAAAGGGGGCAGTCTAGCAGGATACAGCATAGCAGGAGAGCTGGGCACAGAGCATTATGGTGTTGAGAAGAAGCAAGTTGACACTTCTTACCCTGCCATACAAAGCCCTACAGGTCTGCCCTTGACCATTCTCTTATTACCTCTGGCACCTTTTTTCTCCTCCCTATTCTCCTTGTCCACTGCCCTTAGTGTGCCCTGGACTTCATGCAGCCCCTCAAACACCTGCCAACTCCTTCCTGTCATAGCACTCTCTCCTCCTCTGCCTGCAGTCTCCTTCCCCCTTTACAGAGCTCCATCCTTGGCATTAAGCTCAACTGAAACACCAATCCTGAGTAAGACATAGATAATCTCTGGCTCATCACTTTTTCATGTTTAAGCTTTTTCTCATCTATTTATTTTATATTATGTTTTTCCTTGGAAAAAAAGAGCAGAAATCATATCCTGGTTTAGTCTGATATCTTAAAACCTAGTAGGCACTCAGAATTTATTTATTCAGTTGAGTGCATTTATTTGTGTGACTTATTCAAGTAACTGAATCCCTATTTTTAATATTTGGTTCACATACCTGAGTGCAGAATTGCTGGGATATATGGTAATTCTATGTTCAACTTCTGAAGTAATGCTAAACTTTTTCACAATGGCTACATGATTTACATTCTTGGCAGTGATGTACAAGGGTTTTAGTTTCTCTACATTTTTCAGCAGTATCTCTCTATTTCTCTCTCCTCCCTTCCCCGCTCTCTCCTCTATTAGCCTTACTAGTACATGTGAAATGGTATTTGTGCTGTTGTGATTTGTATAATAACTAATGATGTTGAACATCTTTTCAGGTGTTTTATTAGCCATTTGTATATGGTCTTTGGAGAAATGTTTTTTTCAAGTCCTTTGACTTGTTTAAATTAAGAGGCTTGTCTTTTGTGTGTCAAGTTCTAAGAGTTCTTACATATTCTAGATTGAAAACTTTTTCCTAAGATTTTTATAAGTTTGATTCTTACATTTAGGCAATTGATCCATTTTAAGTTTGGTTTTTTTGTGCATAGTGCACGTAATGTAAAGATCCAACTTGTTTCTTTTGCATGTGACTATTCAGTTGTCGCAGAAACATATGTTGAAGAAACTTTTCCTTTCTCAATAACTTTTATTGCAGCCCTTTTGAAAATCAATTGACTATTGATACGTGAATTTATTTCTGGACTTTGAATGTTATTCTGTTGATTTTCATGTCTAGCTTTATGGCATTACCACACTGTTTTGAATACTATTGCCTTGTAATAAGTTTGGAAATAAGGAATACAAATCCTTTGATTATGTTCTTCCAGATGGTTTTATCTGTTTTGAATTTCCATATGAATTTTAGGATCAGTGTATCAATTTCTGCAAAGATTCTGCAGAGCTTCCCGACTGAGATTCTGATAGGGATTGCACTGAATCTATAGGACAGTTTGGACAGTATTACCATCTTAGTAATAAGTCTTTGACCCATGAGCATAGGTGTCTATTCATGCATTTAGACATTTAATTTCTTTCAACAGTGTTTTATAATTTTCAAATTATAAATTTCATACTTTTGTTATGTGTATTCCTCATTTAATCTTTTTCATGCTATGGGAATTATTTCCTTAATTTCATTTTTGGATCATTCATTGCAAGTATATAGAAGTACAATTGATTCTTGAATATTAATATTGCATGCTGCAGACTTGGTGTTTATTAATTTTAATTTTAGTGGACCTTTCAAGCGTTTTTTAACATACAAAAGGATATCATCTGAATATAAAGATTGTTTCATTTCTTCTTTCCAATATGAATGCCTGTTATTTCATTTTCTTGCCTAATTGTCCTCTAGTACAAAATCAATTAGAAGTAGTAAGAAAAGACATCCTTGTCTTGTTCTGGATCATAGGAGAGAAGTGTATAATCTTTCAAAATTAAGTATGATGCTAGGTATATGTTTCTCAGAGAAACCCTTATCAATCTGAGGAAGTTAATTTTTTTCCAAGTTTGTTAAAAGCTTTCAATCATGAAGGGTGTTTGATTTTGTCAAATGCTTTTTCTGCATCTGTTGAGATAATCATATGATTTTTTTTATTCTAACAGTATAGTATATAATATTAGATGATTTTCATGTGTGAAACCAACTTTGTATACCTCGCACAATTGCCACTTGGCTATAATATATGATTATTTTCATTACTAGATTTAGTTTTCTGGAACTTTGTTGAGGATTTTTGCCTCTATACTCATAAGAGGTATTGTTCATATCATCCTTTTGTAATGTCTCTGATTATTTTGTATCAGGATAATAGTGACCTTGTTGAATGAGTTTGGATATAGTCCCTCCTTTTTCTCTCTCTCTCTCTCTCTTTTTTTTTTTTTTTTTTTTTTGAAGCATATGAAGAACTTGTATTCTTTTTTCAATATTTGATAGAATTCACCAGTGACTATCTGGGCATAAGCTTTTCTTTGTGAGTAATTCTCAGATTACTAATTCAGTCTTTTTATGTGTTACAAATTTTTCAGGTTATCTTTCTTCTTCAGTCAATATCAGTGTTTTATATCTTTCTTGGAATTTGTCAAGTCATCTAGGTTAGCTAATTTATTATACAGTTCTTTACAGTATTCATTTATAACCTTTCTGTTTGTATAAAGTGGGCCATAATATTCTCTTTCATTTCTTAGCATTGTTTGAATATTTTCTCTTTTCTCTCAGTCAAGCTAAAGTTTTGCTCATTTTTATTGATATATTTGTAAACCATTTCATTGGTTTTCATGTATGTATTCTTTTTAAATAATTTTTTCTTTAAATTATTTACATCTTTCTTTTCCTTTAGGTCTAATTTATTTATTCATTTATTTTTTTACACTGTCTTTAGGTGGAAAGTTTGGCTTTTCCTTTGCTGTTTTCTTCCTTAACTTGTAATTACAGCTATAAAGGTCCTTCTCTGCTCTGCATTAGTTTCACCGTATGTGTTGGTAGTCTACTTCATTTTCATTCAGCAAGCAGCCTTTGATCAGCAAAATGTAAATTCCTTTACTATATGTATAGTAAAGGAAGTCAATGGAAGAAGCCTCTTAGCTGAGAGAAATGATGCGCCAGGTCCCACCACACCACCCTGGTGATGGAGGGAGTTGAGGCCTGGAAGCACACTGGTGTACCACCATGCGCTTATGAAGCTCTCCAGTGGCACTTACGTTAGTTTATCAAATCTACCAGTCTATGAGACTTTGAGGAAGTGGAATAGCTTTAAGAAACAGTGTAGAATGACACCACATTTCATTCTACAGAATCTTTTTACGCCATTTTATTTAGGTATAATATACATAACATAAACTTTGTCCCTTGCAAGTTAAAGTAAAACTTTCCATTTGTGAAACCATCATCACAAATTCAGGTTTAAAACACAATTTGAAGATTTGTTATGTCCATTGGCAGCCCATTCTTGCACCCACTCACACTTTCAGAAAACCACCCATCTGGTTTCAAGCTGTATAATATTACTTTTCCTGGATATTTCATAAAAATGGAATCATGCAATATTTAGTCTGTATGTGGCTTTTCATTTTTTTGCTTAGTTGCTACAAAATCTTGTATTTAATTGATACTTAAATATTTGGTCAATGAAATAAATTGGCTTTTATCTGAATAGTTACTTTGATACTGATTTTTCACAAATAATAAAAGTTTGTATAGGCTGTTCTTCATTAAATTTCTAAAATACTCATAATGTACGCATAAAGAGATTCTTATAATAAGGAACATGTAATTAAACAATGTAAATGATTTAAAATACTTGGATATCAAGAAAGAAAATATTACAACAAGGCCCCAGTAGTCTTTTTTGATTACTTTTTCCACAAGGAAATTTGACTAAAATAGCTTGTGTTTTTTTCCATGAACAGTGTCAACTTTTAAAATGAATTAAAATATTTGCATTGATAGTTGTTTCCCAGGGGTGATTGCCTTAAAAATGTTATGTCCTGACTGCTGTCCAACTGCAGCTTCTCAGTAGTGTTGGTATTTTCATCCCTAAATTCATCTTGCACAGCAGGAAAGAAATTCATCATCATCAGGAATTACGCCTCAGACACGTTTTCTAAATTTTATTGCTTCAACAGTTTGTGCTTTGTTGGAGATCAATTTGTCCTTCTGTCTGATACTAATTAAAGTGCCTTATTTAGTCCATATTTTCAATAAACTTAATCAAGATCTCTAACCATTACCTTTCATTCCTGTAGTTCAGATTTCCTGCCAGCAATTAGGTGGAAACTGCATGTGAGGCTGGTGGATAACTTAGAATTTAGGACCTGGGATCCAGTAAAACTGGGGTTGATAGACAAGTTTGATTTATGAAGAGTGGCGGTAAGCCAATCTAATTTGGAAAAGTCTCATTTTTCATTTTTATTTTTTTAATATAGGAAAGGGAATGAATATAGGAAAGGTAATGCAGATAGATTGTGTTTTTCAGTTATGATAAAACTGTATTATTCATGGATTTTTAAGTCATCATTATATAGTCAGTGAACCAGGGAATTTCCATTCTCTGTGGATGAGGTGCAGAAATGCTTTTGCTACACTTTGTAGCATTTGATCATTGCCACACAGTTCATTAATTGTGATTTTAGCCCGTACCCTTAATGATACCACCTAAAAGGAAATGGAGAATGTAAGAGAAACCATTAGTGTGGGAGGGGAGATATGTTATGATTTTGTCATAGTTTCAAATTTTCTGACATGTACTGATTTTTATGACCCATTCCCTTCCCATGGTGAATACACATTGAGTACCTCTAGTTAATAACGCCCTATGCAGGTGCTAGGTAGATCTTGATACTAGGGAAATAAAGGCAAGGAAATTGATTATTAAGTACAAATAGAGAAGAACATACAAAATGAGATCTAACCTCTTCAAATGTTTCACTGTACAATATACAGTACTACAATAATAAAAACAAAGCATACTGACAGAACGAAAACTTATATTGGTTGCATTTATTTGTCAAAACAAAAAAAAACTGCACAACCATCAGCAAGCAACACTGTTCTTATGCTACAACCCCTGTCTTTTCTTTGTCCCATAGCACTCTTTTATTAGAAGTTGATTGAGTCTGCTTCCTACCCTGCCCCTGAAACCAATATGATAAAAAGGCAAGAAACAATAAGAAAAACTGTAAGTGACATCATTAGAAAAATATATTTATGGATATTAGTACAGAATATTCTTATACTTCATGAAAATGATGGGAAATATAGTCTCCAGTACACATTTCTGGAAACTTTAAATTCTTAACTAGAATTGTAAATATCTGCCTATTAAAAGAATGTTGCAGCTTCAAATGGAAAACGTATCAGATTGACAAGATACTGAGAAAAGTATTTGGAAGAGGTTAAGTACATTCCACATGTAACTGAAAGAAGCTAGTGATGCTTCCCAAAAAGCGTATTAGTTTTCATTTTAATTTACTAATGCTAGAATTTTTTTTTTTTTGGTAGTGGGGATTAAACTCAGGAGTACTAGACCACTGAGCCACATCCCCAGCCCTATTTTGTGTTTTATGTAGAGACAGGGTCTCATTGAGTTGCTTAGCACCTCGCCGTTGCTGAGGCTAGCTTTGAACTTGCAATTCTCCTGTCTCAGCCTCCCAAAATGCAGGGATTTACAGGCGTGTGCCACCGCATCCGGCTGCTAGAATTATTTTTGAAGTATAATTTTTTGGTCAACTATCTTTATGAACTAGAGATACAATACACTCAATTTTTACACGATACATCAAAAAGTGTGCCTGTTTTTAATGAAGCAAAGTAAAAACACTCAAACTGCATATAAGTTTCGTCTTTTCTCATTTCCATCTTTAAAATTATGACAGATTGCTTCCCCTTATTAAATTCACTAGAAGTAACATTTCTCTAAGACTGATACTGGTAGTGCAGACGAAAATGAAGTCTAGAGAGACAAACATTGGCCCAACACAGAAATTCATTGAGAATTTATTCATGAGTAAAGGAAGTTCTAATCTGTGGTTCTTCATAATTAAACACAAAATTATGGTGGATTAAAGTTCCAGATGCTGTCTAAAGTGTGCTCCTCAGCTCCTGTGAGAAACAGCAGTGAGGCAGTTTGGAAAGGCATTTAAATAATTATGATTACTATCATCCCTATGGTGGATTTACAGTTTGCCCATTACTTTCCCTTATACTATGTGACTTTTTCTTAGAGCAGTCTCTTATAGTTGTTATTGCTTCATTTGATTTATGTGATCAGTTACTCAACCAGTTATTAAGTTTGGCAAGGCATAAATAGCAAATTTCATTTTTATCCTAGCACTATCCTCTGAGACTCTAGGATTTCATTTCCAACCCCTCTTGAAGGCAACTTAACAGACGTGACATCTTTCTTGGTCACTTTGAAGTATTAAATAATATGTGTAGATATTAACAATTTTAGGCTAGCTTAAATTGAATTTACACATTTCCAAGCTTTATCCTGCCCCTGTAGCCCACCCGAAAACCTATAGTGGGGAAACAATGCTGAGTTCATTTTTTCTCACTGTTCTTGTTTTGCCTGCTCATTCATGCTAGTTCCTACAGGTTCTGATTGGAGTTGGGTTTGGAAGAAGAGAAGAAGGAGCAAATGTCTTTGTATATAGTCTTCTCTCATTAGCCAGTGCCCTGTATTATGGCAAATGTACACATAAAAATCTTCTCCAGGGCAGTTCTTAGAAGAAGCCCCCTACCCCATATTCAGGCACTTCTGATAATACACCTTCCCTCACAGAATGAGTCTTCTTTGCTCTCCCTCTGAATTACTGCTTTAATAATATAACTGATGTATCCTCTTTCTGCTTGAGTTTTATTTCCTCAGCAGATGGACCATAAGCTGTAAGCTCCTTGAAAACAAAGTCTGTATATGGTACCTCCTGGTTTCTCATGAATACTAGCCAGTCATGTGGCTCTGTAGTTACTCAGTAATCTAATTAAAGTGCTTTATCTACCATTTATGATAACACACACAAAATGTGTGTTTCATCTTTTTCCCATTGCGAGCTCCTACATCCCTAGAAATTTCATGGAAAACATATTACCTTTAAAGAGCCAGTTAGTTCTGTTTCTTGGTTGTGCTCACTTTAGTCTGGGGGTCCTACAATTACATCTGGATATGTGCTGGTCTGGCTAGGACAGTGTTTGTGAAATTGAGATGGGAGACCACCTGAATAAGCAAGATAACTTCCCAAGGGATACATAGGCACAAGTGTTCTTTTAAGAGACCTCACATATGACTCCTTTAGTTACTTAAGTATTATTACCTAAGGCTGTTTTTTGTAAGTAATGGCCTTCTGTTCCTCAGCCTCCCTTTCAAAGTGGCCCTTCTCCCACTTTTCAAAAAAAAAAAAAAAAAAAAAAAAAAAAAAGGTACACTTGTCTCTCAGCCTTTCTTGTGGTACTTTGTCCCAGTGTGGAAAATCCTTGAGAGCACTATTCAAAAGGAAAAATATTATTGTTCATTTTGAGAAAGTTAATGACAGATTATATAATAAATCATTTTTCAAATTAATTAGCTTCTGATACTTTTAAGATTTTTTTGGTGTATTATATATGATGGTGGGATTCATTGTGCTATATTCATGCATGTATATACCTTTATTTGATCAGTCTCATTCCCTAGAACCTGCCCTTCTACCATCCCCAATCCCATTCCTCTACTCCAGTGGTCTTTCTCCTGTTATTTTTTAAAATTAATACATTGTAAATATACATAAAAGTGAAAAATCATTGTAATGTATTCACACATGAATAGAGCATGATTTTGTTGATTTCGTTTGCAGTGCCTCTCCTTGCCCTCCTCTCCTCCCTCCCTCTCAATTCCTGTCACTTCTCTATTGATTCCCTTCTATTTTGGTGATATCCCTTTTTTTTCTTTTTAAATCTCTTTGGCTTCCACATGTGAGAGAAAACACTCTACATTTGACTTTGAGTCTGACTTATTTCACTGAGTATGATGTTCTCTATCTCTATCGATTTACCAGCAAATGACGTAATTTGTTAATGGCAGAGGAAAACTCCATTGTGTATATAAACCACATTGTCTATCTACTCATCTGTTGACAGACACTACTTGACTTTTTACAAAGTTTTTATTGACGTATAACAATTATACAGAATAGTGGGTTTCATTTGGCATTTTCATATCTGCACATACACATTTATTGATCAATTACATTCCCAAGTACATTCCCAAGTACCTCCCCCTAACTTCCCTCCCCCAACCCCCTTTCTCTACCTTATTTGTCTCCTTTCAATTTTCTTTTTTTTTTAAGGTCTGGCTTATTAACATGATATTCTTCAGTTCCATCCATTTTTCTTGCCAGTGATATAATTTGATTCTTCTTTATGGCTGAGTAGAACTCCATTGTGTATATGTACACTTTATTTATCCATTTATTTGTTGGTGGACAGGTAGGCTGGTTTCATGACTTGGCTATTGTGAATTGTGCTGCTATACATGTGGGTATGCATGTATCTATATAATATGTAACTTTAATTATTTTGGGTAAACACCCAGGAGTGGCATAGCTGAAATCACATGGTGTGCCATTCCTACTCTTTTGTGAAAACGCCACACACATTTCCATTTTCACCAACAGTACATAAGGGTTCATTTTTTTTCTTACATCCTTGTTAACATTTATTATTTGTGTGCTTCATGATTTCCACACTGACTGAAGAGAAATGAAATCAATCACTATAGTGAGATGACATCTCAGTGTAGTTTTGATTTACATTTTCCCAGTGGATAAAGATCTCAAGCATTTTTAAAATATAATTGTTGGCAAGTTGTACTTCTATGGAGAAATTTCTGTTTAGTTCATTTGTCTGTTTATTCATTGGATTGGAATTTTTGCTTTTTTTTTCCTTTTATGTTTTAGACGTAAATCCTGCCAGACAAGTAGCTGACAAAGGTATTCTATTCTGTAGGATCTCTATTCACACTCTTAATTGTTTCCTTGGCTGTGTGGAAGCCTTTTAATTTGATGCCATCCCATTTATAGATTCTCAGTATTATTTCCTGAGCTACATGTATCCTACTGAGGAGCTCATTGCCTGTGTCTATATGTTGGAGTATTGATACTATGTTATTCTCTATCAGTAGACAAATTTCCAGGATAATTTCTAGGTCTTTGATCCATTTTGAGTTGGTATTTTACTGTGTAATTGAGATTTAGTTTCATTCTTTCACAGGTGATTATCTGGTTTTCCAATCACCTTTTGTTCTCCAACATGTTTTTGGCAACTTTATCCATATCCACAAGACACTAATTTAAAAAACAAACTGTAATGAAATAGAAGAAAAATCAGGAGAGTAGAGGGAAAGGAACAGGGGCAGGGAGGAGGGGATGATGAAGCATTGGGGACTAAAAAGAACCAATAAGAACGGGGAAAAAAAAGAATCAGATCACTGTATCTGTATAGGTTTGTCTATGTGTGTCTATTCTATTCCATTGGTCCATGAGTCTTTAAACCAGTACCATGCAGTTTTTGTTACTATCACTCTGTAGTGTAATTTACAATCAGATACTGTGTTGACTCTAGAATTTCTTTTTATCACTCAGAATTGCTTTGACAATTCTTAGTCTTTATTCTTCCATATGCAACTTAGGGCTATTTTCTAGTTCTCTAAAGAAAGTCATTGTATCTTGGTGGAGATTGCATTAAATCTTTTGGTAATATCACCATTCTGATAATATTAATTCTGCCTGTCCATAAACATGGAGCTCTTTCCATCTTTCATCTTTTTCATTCTTTTTCCAGTGTTCTCTAATTTTCATCTTTTACCTTGTTGATCAGATTTATTCTTAGACATATTTCAGGCTATTGTAAATGAAATCGTTTTCTTTATTTCTTTCTTAGTAGATTCAGTGTGTGTGTGTGTATCTGGTTTTGATATTAATGTGATTCTGGCTTTAGAGAATGAGTTTGGAAGTGTTTTCTCCCTTTATATTTCATTGTATAATTGGAGGACTATTTGTGTTATTTCCTATTTAAGGATCTGGTAAAATCAGCTGTGAATTCACCTGGTCCAGGGCTCTTCTTTGTTAGGAGGTTTCTTTAATTGCTGCCTCAGTTTTATTGCTTGCTATTTGTCTGTCTAGGTTTTCTGTATCCCCTCGGTTTGATTTTGAAAGGTTTTGTATGGCTAGAAATAGATCTACTTTTTTCTAGATTTTCCCATTTACTGGAATATAGATTTTCCAGATATTTCCTGGTGATCCTCTTGGATTTCAGTGATATCTGTTATGATGTCCCCTTTTTCATCTGTAATGTTATTAATTTTGATCTTCTCTCCCTTTTAGCTAGTTTCACTAACAGTTTATCAATCTCACTTATCTTTTTATAGAACAAGCTTGTCATTTTATTGATTTTTTGTATTGTTTCTTCTCTATTTTATTTATTTTGACTCTAATCTTTATTATTTCTTTCTCCTGGTTTTTGGATTGATTTGTTCTTGTTTTTCTAAGACCTTAATGTGTATCATTAAGTTATTTGAGATACTTCTGATTTTTTAATATAGCTGCTCATTGCTATAAACTTTCTACTTAGAACTGCCTTATTGTACTTAATAGATTCTCATAGGTTACATTTCAGTTCTCACTTGACTCTAAGAATTTTTAAATTCTTTTTCTGGTTTCCTTACTGACCCACTCATCGTTCAGGTATTTGTGTAGTTTTTCTTGTTGTTGATTTCTTATTTCACTCTAATATGATCAGATAAAATGAAAGGAGTTATTTCAGAATTTTTACATTTGCTCAGACTTCTTTATTACTTAAAATGTGATCTATCTAGGAGAAAGTTATGTGGGCTGCTGAAAAGTATATTCAGCTGTCATTGGATCAGATATTCTATAGATCTGTTAAGTCCATTTGATCTATAATAAGTTTTAACTATATATTTGTTGATTTTATGTATGGATGACATGTCTATTTTTGACAGGATCATATTGAAATCACCCACTATTAATATATTGGGACCTATCTGAGCCTTTATGTCTAGTAGTGTTTCATTTATGAAATTAGGTGCACCAACTTGTACAAGATAAATATGTGCAGTCATTATTTCTTGTTGAATTGTTCTCTTTACTAAAATGTCTTTATCTCTTCTGACTAATTTTGAGTTTAAGTCTCCTTTGTCTGGCATGAGAGGACTATACTTCCTTGCTTTTGAATACCTTTCGCGGGTAATATTGTTTTCCATCCTTTCACTTTCAATCTGTAGATCTCTGCTAATGAGGTATATTTATTACAGGCAACCACATTGTATCCTATTTTTTAATCCAATCTACAAGTCTTTATCTTTTAATTAGAGAATCAAGACCATTTACATTCAATATTATGATAGAGTGGAATGTGTTACTTCTTGACATTTGATGTTGTTTCTAATGTGTGATTCTATCCTAATTTTCATTTGCTAATGTACTCTTCTAATGATATTTATTCATTCTTGAGATGCTTTTATTGTCTTTATCTTATATGTGAAGGATTTTTTAAAGTATCTTCTGCAATACTTGTAAGAATTCCTTTAGTTTATGCTTATTTCAAAATGTGTTCATTTCTCCTTCAATTCTGAAGAACAGCTTTGCTAGTTGTAGCAGTCTAGTTTATTTTTCTTTCAGGGCTTTAAATATATTGTTCCAAGATCTCCTGCCATTAAGGATTTCTGCTGAGAAATCCATTTATTTTGATGATTGCCTTGATAAGTGACATGACATTTCTCTCTTGAAGCTTCTAAAATTTTTTATTTGGTCTGAAGTTTTGATATTTTAATGGTAATGTGTTATGGGGAGGTTATTTTCTGGTCTTGTCTGTTAGGGACTCTAAATGCCTCCAATATCTGAATGTCCATCTCATTCCCCTAGCTTGGCAAATTTGTTACTATTATTTCATTGGAGGGATTATCAGTGTCATTAACCTGAATTCCTCCTCCTCCTTAAATATCAATGGGCCTTAAATGAGGTCTCTTAATGCCCCAGAGTTCTTGCATATTCTGAGCATAGTTTTTATTATTTTTTCTTTATTGATTTTGAGTGTTCAAGGTTATATACCTTATTTTCAAGGACTTAAATTATTTTACTTGATCTATTCAATTAGTGAGTCTTTCACCTGAATTTTTTATTTGATTGCATTTTTTATTTCTATGACTTCTGTTCTTTTTCAGAATTTCTTCATTGAAATGCTCTTTTGTTTCCTGAATTTATCCCTTAGCTCATTCATTAGATCTCTTTTAGTTCATTGATAATTTTAACAATAAACTCTTTGAACTCTTATGTGGCATCTCTTACACTTCATTGTCTGCATAATCAGTTATCAGAGTGTTATGAACTATTACAGGCATCTTGTTGCCTAGTTTTTTTCATGTTTCCTGTATTTCTCTGTTGACATTTTTTGCATTTGCTATAATGGATATCTTTTCCACTGTTATACAAGGAATTTTATATTGAATTGCTTTCTCTTTACGTATGAGACCCAAGCTGGTGATACCTCTAAATGTCAAAAATTTCATTCAACATAATCATGGAGCTACATTCAGCCCCAAGTACAGCTTTGAGAAGAGATAATAATCACTAGTAACTGTGACCACTTTAGAGCAAAACTATGTACTAATAACCTTAAAAGTTTATTGAAAATGTTCTTCACAACTCCATTAATACAAAAGTGGAAAAGGGGAATAATGCTCTAGAATGTACTTCAGCCCCAAGTACAGCTTTGAGAAGAGATAATAATCACTAGTAACTGTGACCACTTTAGAGCAAAACTATGTACTAATAACCTTAAAAGTTTATTGAAAATGTTCTTCACAACTCCATTAATACAAAAGTGGAAAAGGGGAATAATGCTCTAGAATAGGCTGAATAAATAAGTATTGAAGTAAAATTTCTTGTCAGTTATAAAGGGCATGAAAAGGAAAAAGATGGGAAAAAAGTAGAGAAAAGGAAAGAAAATATATAGGGGCAAAAGGAGTTAATGTGAGAAGAGAAACAAGAATATAAAAGTGAGCAAGGAGAAAAAAGGTTCAATCCAATTAATGTATTAAAACATGAAAATAAATACATAAATTGTATTAAGGAGATTCTATCAAATCAATACAGAAAATAATATAGAAAATTAGCATTAAAGAATTATAAGTTATTCCTTGCTGAGCTATTTGAGACAGCGATTTCTTACTGGGCCTTCCAGACTTTGATTCCATCAGGTTTGGGGAGGTTTAGGAAATATCCGTAGCACCTCAGCTTGACCTTTATGTTTTTCTGGATGTGGAGGTAACAGCCATACCAGCCAAACTTCTGTTGGGTTGGGGAGCTGTATATTAAGTTTGTCCCTCCATCTGGTTCAGCTTTTGTTATTATTGTTGTCATTATTTTCCAAAACTGCAAATAGCTTATGTCAATCTATCCCTGCAAACCTCATTCTGCTCACCTCTGACATGAATCTAGGAGGCTTCCTCCATTCTTTGGACCCCTAATAGTTTTCAGGAGAGTCAGAGGAAACATTCCCTAATTCTCTATGCCCCAGCACTCTGAGTCTCCAAATGCTTCATGTACCTGAACTGTCCAAACGGGTGTGTGCTCACTCATGTACATATCAGTGTACATAGGGCATTGCAGCCCATGGCAGAAGGCAGCAGCCCAGTAGCAGTGGCACTGGGCAGCCCTAGGCAAAGGCTCAGTTGGCAAGACCCAACTGGGTTATGTGGGCTTCAGCTGGCAGCCAAGGCACACACATTGGTGGGAGCTGCTGAGGTATGCTCAGGAGAGACTGCCCTTTGGTGAATGCACTTCTGCAGGCTGCTTTTGGGGTGCACATGGTTGCAGCCAACACCTGAGACTCCTGTAGCTCCATCCTCTGGTGAATGGGGCACTTGCTGCTCCCCATGGGCTGCACTCCCTGAGAGAACTTGTTCTCTGTCTATTGGGTTTTATTCTCCTTGTCAGCAGTAAGTGGAATGGACTAGGCAACCTGCAGCTAGCTGGGATCCCACCACACTGGTTATTCATCCCATTTCAGAGGTGTTACCTATGAGAGTATTTGCTATTATTTCTAGGGTGGGTGAAGCTATATAGATTTAATTCCTTCCGGCAAAGCAGGCTTAGGTGCAGTCTCTGTGAAATGGTGGACTACCACAGTTTTCTGCCAGCAATTTGAGATCAATTGAGCAGTTCTTGTTTATGAAGTGTTTTTGCAACTTCTCGCCTGGCTTAACTCAGTCTTTCTTTTCTACCATTGTTGCCAAAGTAAGCTTGTCAGCTTTTCCTCTCCCCCTTGCTTTGGTAACCCCTCCACACTCACCTGTCCTGGTCAAGTTTTGGGGTTAACAAATTCCTTTCTGTTTTCTCTTTAGTAACCAGAATTTATGGGTCCCTCCAAATCACTGAATATCCAGTATTGTGTCTTAGTGCATTCCCTCTGTCCCTCTCTGATTAGCTGTTCTCTTTCTGCTTAAATTTCAGCTTTTCAGGAATGGAACTTTGCTGCTGGTTCCACTAGCCATCTTACTGACCTACTGTTTTGCTTTCAGCAAAGTTAGTGAAAGATTTATTCAAGTTTTTAAGTATTAAAAAAGGAAAAAATAGTTTTTGCTTATTGGTCACTGTATGGCTTGGAGACATTTATAGAGGATGGAAAGAAATTGATAGATATTTTTATCATAATGCTCCCATATACTTGTTTTCTTAGAGATTAACAACAGAAAAACAAAGATATGGATTAAAATTGATTCCAAACTCTGCCTCAGTCTAGAATTAAATACTAGGCACCTGTGAGTATATGAACTAATTGGAAAATAGCCCTGTGCATATCATTGAGATGCATTAATTTACTTTTCATGTTAATTATGAATAAACATTGTGATATATTCATTTTAGATCACTTGAATCTATAAGTAATTCAAATTAAAATTCAGGAATTTTAGTTCTAGATTCTTATGATCAGAGAAAATGCTTCACATATATAAATTTAGTATAGATAATTATGATAAAGTAATCAATAAAATGTGTTCATTAACATAGATGAAAGTAGGGTAGAATTCTAAGTTCCTTGGAGAGCAAATGGAATCAAAATAAAAGTTCAAATAAAAAAGGAATACTGTAAATTTTTGTTATAATAGAATTGTACAGGTACTGTTTTTCAGGATGATGAGGGATCATATTGTTATAATAGTTAGATACCATTGAATCTACTTAAGAGTGGCATCATATTTTTATATTAAATATCAGTGTTAGTAATGCACCAGACATCATACTCTTTGCATATTACTAAATTTCTGTAAAAAATTTCTAGATGGCCACCTAAGAATGTGTGAAGATGGTGTGTAGTTTTCCAGAATTATTTAAGAAAAGTGCATGAGTTTTGAAGACTGCTTTTTAGGACCTGCAATGTTTTAGAGCCAGAACTGAGCCCCAAGGTCAGGAAACTTTACTGTTGTCACTAATCACATGTAAACTGCTTAACCTATTGTTATGGTTTGGATGTGAAGTGTTCCCCAAAAGCTCATGTGTGAGGCAATGCAAGAAGGCTCAGAGGTGAAATGACTGGGTTATGAGAGCCTTAACCCAATGAGTGAATTAATACCCTGATGGTATTCATTAAGTGGTAACTGTAGGCAGGTGTGGCTGGAGGAAGTGGGTCATGGGAGGCACTCTTTTGGGGCATATATTTTGTATCTGGGGTGGACTCTGTGCTTCCTGGTTATGAGAGCTGCTTCCCTTTGTCACACACTTTCATCATGGTGTTCTCCCTCACTTTGAGCCCCCAGGAATGGAGTCTACTCTCCATGAACTAAGACCTCTGAAACTCAAATAAACTCTTCCTCCCTAAAATTTTTCTTGTCAGGGCTTTTACACATAGCAATGAAAAACCTGACTAAAACACATATACAGTCAGAAGATATTCTTTTATTTTCAGCTGTTGATGCCCTTACATCTGAAGCCCAGTCCAGGAGAGGCCTGAGACCCCCTCCCTCCTGCTGATGCAGACCTTTACCCATATCAGAGCAGCCCCTGTGGAATCAATGAGGAACAAATGTCATCTGGGTACACATGGCAACAATGAACGCTTGAGTACTGCTGCAAAGAGACAGTGGGCACTTCATCCAAAGCATTTGCCAGGATTCTTAGAGCAATCAATTCTCCAGATCTTGCTCATTTTAGGTCTATAAATCTATACCCTTTGATCAGCATTTCTCCTTTTCCCACATTTCCCATTCTCTGGCAACTATTATTAACTCTGTTTCCATGAGTTTGCCTTCTTTGGTTTCCACATGTAAGTGAGATCACTCAGTATTAGAATTGTTCAAGAAGTCAAAATTTTAGAGTTTGAAAACATTCATTTCAGGATGATTATGGTGCATATTTATCAAGACAACATAGTTTAAGGGAAATGATGAGGCATACCAGAGTATAAATCCAATCATTGACACAGATTAGCTGTGTGTCATGGCGAGTTACTTAAATCGCATTGAATCTGTTTTCTTCCTGATAAAATAAGGACAGTAGTACCTATTTCAAGGATTATTTTCTAATGTAGTGAGGTAAAGTATGTTGGAACATTCAGTCGCATTCTTCTGCTTTTACTCCTCCCATTTACTTGCTCTCTTCTCTTTTTTGGCCTTGGCTTGTATGCTTACTCATATTTCTCTACTCCTGTGTTATTTTTCCTCCTTTCCTTAAATCTTTTCTCTTGGATTCTATTTTTAAATCTAGGGAATTTTTTTGGAGGGGGGCACACTTGTGACAGAGGATTGAGTGCTCTTGACAACATCAGACAGCATTATTTTATGAAGTGAAATGTGCTTTTGTCTCCTGAGTCCTGCCTGAGACTTTTGGCATGGATGTTTGTATTGTCATATAATATTTATTTGGTAAACATTTATTAAAAAGATTTGAGAGTTTGTTTCAATCCAATGGAGGTGGTTTTCAAAATGAATAATGTCCTACTGCCAGTTATGAAGGAAAAACGTTCTTTGGTTGTCATATATTCACAGTCAGCATTGGTTTGGTTTCTCAGTTGATGTCAGAGAAGATTTATATCTGCTGTGGTAAAACACAGCTGTCAAAAGATCTCTAGCACTGTGCAGCAGAGCATCCTACAATCGTCGATGCTAACTTTACAGCCATGTCTTCCATGTTGGCACTGTGTTAATACATTATGTGCAGGGCACTCAACTGTTACTTGTTCTGGAGCTGTGGAGTAGAAATGCAGCTGGGGATCCCATTGGGGATATGGATCAGCAGAAGAAAGGATAATCCTAAGTTGAATGTACCCTTATGTTGTTGGGGTTCTTTCAAATATCAGGAAATCTGAAATATTTCATAAAAATATCCTGGTATCTTTTACAAATTAATTTTTATGTTGCTACAATGAAATACATGAGGCTGAATAAAGTATAAAGGAAAAAGGTTTGTTTAGCTCAATTTTTGGATGTAGAAAGTGCAAATAATATGATGCTGGTTCTAGAGAAGGTTCTAGTTCCCACTCTCTGTCCAATGTGTACACAAACACACACACACAACACACTCTGCATCATATTCTGGTGGCTTACATCATGGTGGGCACATGTGCTACTGGGAGAGGTAACATGGTGAGACAGAAGTCAGGGACTTGGGAGAAGCTAAGCTTGTTCTTTACAACAACCCTCTTGTGAAAACTAACCAGGGTCCCATGAGTACTGCATCAGCTTCTTAGAGCAACACACTTATTGACCTAATTACCTCCTACTAAGCCTCACTTCTTAAAGGTTCCAGAGCACCTCCTAGCCACATCAAGGACAAGGCTCTTAACATATGAACTCAGGAAGTAAATGTTTAGGGAATAAACCATTTACAAACCATAGCAAACTCTTTATAGGCCATCAGCAGTGAGAAGAGAATACAGAAAGTTTTTTCTATAAATGAGAGCATTCAAATGGTCTGGGTGAACTAGAGATCCAATCAAAGTGGTAGCTACAAGTGGCATACTATCTCACGTCTCTGTACTTTACACACAGTGCTTTCTCTATGCAGGGACTCTGATTTATTTTAAGACCATTTCAATTTCATGTAAGTTTTGTACCCCAGTTGGTCTTGGTATATTATTTTTTATTTAGTAGTAGTATTTACTTAACCATAGTACAATATTAGTATGATATATTTCAGTTTTAATATTAATTCTAACCATGGTTATAGCTTCACAGAAAATGTTTATTTCAAATCATGGATTTGGAAGATGGCAGAAGGGAGCTAGGCAGTGATTTCCATTCTCTTTGCAGCACATACAGTAAAAAAAAAAAAAAAAAAGAAATTAAGAGGTGAGTGACAAAATAAATGCACTAAGACTCAATATTACAAAGTCTGAGACCTAGAGAGACTTGAAGATTAGTTACTAGAGCAGAAAATAAAGAGTTCCCTAGCCCCATATCTGAACCAGGGTAGAGAACAGGGCAAAGGGGCAACAGGGGAGGCAGAAAATCTCTTAAGCTCACCCATGTTAAAACATTTAGAAATTCAGGCAAAATTTAAATCATGATGTTCCCAGCAGGGTCCTTAAAACAGATCAAACAATTTAAAACCAAATTGTGAAAAGAAAGCTGAGTTAGTGGTCCCAGTGCCATCTTGTCAAGACCTCAGCTGTCTAGTCACATCCTTAAATCTACATAGCATCCTTCTACGCCTAGACTGCTGCAAATCAAACCAGAGGGAAGTCCCCTGCAGTGAAACAGAATATTTAAGAAACATGGAACAACATTAAGAGACAAAATTTAAGAGTCATTGAAATAGATGAAAGCTCATTGGGATAGATGAAGAATCATTGGGATGGATAGATACATAATCTTTTCAATGAAATAACAACAGAAAATTTTTGAAAAGTTAAGAATTAGATGGAAATTCAAATACAAATCTTATATAGGACTCCAAATATACAAAATTGCAATAAATCCACTCCATGACAATTTATAATGAAACTAACAGGATAGAATTTGAAAAGCTGCAAGAGAAATAAAGCTGGTCACATTAGAGGTAACCCAATTCAGATTTCAACTGATTTGTGAACCCAGACACTAAAAGCCAGGAGGGCTTGGAATGATATATGTCAAGCTCTAAATAATAATAATATAAGGATGCCAACCAAAATTACTATACCCAGAAAAATTAAGCTTAGTTTTGAAGTTAAAAAAAATCTTCCATGATGAAAGAAGCTAAAAAATTCATGACTAGAAAGCCTGCACTACAAAACATACTCAATGAAATATTTCATGAAGAAGAAACAAATAATTAAAACCACTAATTAAAAGGTTCTATAGAGAGGAATTACACTAGAAGAATAATCAAAGGAGAATCAAGTCCAAATTATATATTAGAATAAGTCAAAATGTCAGGAAATAAAAACTATTTCACTGTAATAACATTGAATGTAAATGGTCTAAACTCTTAAAATGTGGCAGATTTGATTAAAAAACAAGATCCAACAAAATGCTGTCTGCAAAAGACTTGTCTTACAGACAAAGACATTCACAGACTGAAATTAAAAGCAAGGGAAAAGACTACAATTCAAATGGTACTCATAAAGAAGCAGGGTAGTTATTCTCATGTCAGATAAAGTAAACATAAAGCCAAAATTAATTAGAAGAGACAAAGAAGGTCACTACATACTGCTTAAGGGAATCATATAACAACAAGAAAAAAGGATTGGAAATATTTCTACCTCAAGCAATGGTACATCTATGTACATAAACCCTTCTTAAGAATCAAATAGACCACAGTACAATAATAATGAGTGAATTTAACACACCTCCCTCACTACTGGATAAATGACATAAACTAAAGATTCCATGGAATTAACAAGTATAATAAATAATATGGACCTAACAGACATCTATAGAATATTTCATTTATCAACAATTGAATTTGCTTTCTTCTCAGCAGCACATGGAACATTTTCTAAAATAGACCATATTTTAAATGACAGAGAAAATATTTTCAGATTCAAAAAAATAGAGAGAACTCTTTACATCCTATTAGATCATAACGGAAAGAAATTAGAAATCAATGATAAAAGACAAAAACCACTCTAACAACTGGAGATTAAATAATACCCTTTGAATTATGAATGGATTGCAGAAGAAATCAGGAGAGAAATAAAAATATTTGTAGAAGTAAATGAGAATAATAACACAATATATCAAAATCTCTGGGACAGTGTGAAGGCAGTTATAAGAGGGAAGTCTATAACATTGAGTTCATACATCAAAAAACAGAAAGACGATTGCGGATTCAGTTCTAAGACGGCGGCCTAGATGGACTCCTCTGTGCTAGTCTCTCCAGGACTGGAGCTTGAATTAGTGGAAATACCATTTTCCAGCCAGCTTCTTGACATTATCCTATGGCTCATCATCCCCTGCAGGAATTTCACTAGGGCATGTGTACGTAGGCCCACCAGGCAGCAGCAATTGCCACAAGCAGCGTGACTTCAGCGGCGAGCGGCAGAACATAGCTGCAGTGCAGGGCCTCAGCCCAGAGCTCGAGCCCAGGATTCACCCCGGGCAGGCGAGGCTAACTTCTAAACGGGGTACCTGGCTCCAGCGCCCACCCAGCCACGCAGGACCCCTAGCAGTTGCTCCTGTGGACAAACGTCTCCCAGGCGGAACCCCCGACTACTGTTCTTTGTGGATCTCCATCTAACTCCATGCACCAGGGGACGCCAGACAGTATCTGGGGACAAACTTTGACTTCAACACAGTGCACTGTGAAACAGCGCCTCCACTGCATCCAAGACCACCAGCGTTCCAGACCTTCACCCTGCTGCTGAAGCAGATAGCTTCATTGTGAAACCCACACCCAGGACATTATTCACCCAACAGAGAAATTCCAGTAAGCAACGGACAACGCCACCTACTGGAGGTGAAAGGAAGCAGACCTGTTTATTTACATTGAGACTTTTTATTTTTTTATTATTTTTATTTTATCCTTTATCTTTTTCTCCTAATATTCCTCTTGTTTAATCTTTTTGTTTTATTTCTCTGCTCTTTTCTTCTTTCCTTTCTTTCTTTTTCCTTTCCTCTTTTCTCTCTCATTCTTTTCCCACCCTCTAATCCCCAACAGTTGTGAAACCAAGTATTTGTTATACAGTAGGATATGGTAGACGGGGATTTCTGAACAGTATACTAGAGTGGAATTATACAGTCTTGTAACTCCCACTTGCATATGTTTTATTTTTCTTACTATCATGTCTCCTCGCTAGCTGTACTCTCTTTTCTTCCTCCTTACTGGTCTTCCCCAACTCTCTTTCACTCCTTCTATTAATAGCCAATTTATCTTGGATTTCTTTTTCATGCTAAAATCTAATAACCATATCCTCACTTCCTACGACCCCAACATTCTATCCTACACCCCACCCATAAGTTTCCCTAGCCCAGCAACAGAAACTATAGACCCTTGTGCAAACCTATTGTTTACATAATAGATGTTAAAGGAACTCATAATTGTTGTATATTTTGACTAAACTGTAAGTGAATTTAGGAGCTATTAGGAGCTACTTGGTTTGGAACTATATATTGTTTGTATTGACATCAATCAATATTGGTCTCCCCTTTAAAGGAGAGGTATTGAAACCCTGCAGGGAAACTATAACCATATAGGAGTAAAAGCTGTAACACCTTGGATCAGCAGAGCTCGAAGGAAAGACACACAAACATCATGAAAAAACAAGGGAATAAAGTGCCTTGAACAAACCAAGACACTACATTATTAGAATCCATGGTCAGTACAGCAGAAGAAATGACAGAACAGGAGTTCAGGATGTACATAATTAAAATGTTCTATGACTTAAAGAATGATATAAGAGAGCAAGCCCAGTCAGCAAAAGATCATTTTGATAAAGAGATACATAGGCAAATACAGGAAGTAAAAGATCACTTCCATAAGGAGATAGAGATTCTGAAAAGGAACCAAAAAGAAATCCTTGAAATGAAAAACAATAAACCAAATTAAAAACTCAATAGAAAGCATCACCAACAGATTAAACCACTTGGAAGACAGAACCTCAGATACTGAAGACAAAAATTTAACCTTGAGAATAGAGTTGACCATACAGTGAAGACGGTAAGAAACCATGAACAGAACATCCAGGAACTATGGGATAACATTAAAATACCAAACTTAAGAATTATTGGGATAGAGGAAGGCATAGCATTCCAAACCAAAGGAATGAGCAATCTATTCAATGAAATAATATCAGAAAATTTTCCAAATATGAAGAATGAATTGGATAATCAAATACAAGAGGCTTACAGGACACCAAATGTACAAAATCACAACAGACCTACACCAAAGCACATCATAAAGAAAATGCCTAACATTCAGAATAAGGAGAGAATCTTAAAAGCCACAAGAGAAAGGAATCAGATTACGTGTAGGGGGAAGCCAGTTAGGATCACTGCAGACTTCTCAACCCAGACCCTGAGAGCAAGAAGATCATGGCAAAGCATATACCAAGTGCTAAAAGACAGCGGATGCCAACCAAGAATCTTATATCCAGCAAAATTGTTTTAGGTTTGATGATGAAATAAAAAACCTTCCAAGATAAACAAAAACTAAAAGAATTCACAGCAAGAAAGCCGGCACTACAGAATATTCTTGGTAAAATATTCAATGAGGAGGAAATGAAAAACAGCAATGAAAACTTGCAGAGGGAGGAGCTACACTAAAGGCTAAAGAAAGGAGAAACCAAGTCAAGTTAAAAACCAAGAATAAACCAAAATGTCTGGGAATACCAACCATGTTTCCATAATAACGCTGAATGTCAATGGCCTAAACTCAGCAATTAAAAGACACAGACTGGCAGATTGGATTTAAAAAAAAGTCTCAAAAATATGTTGCCTCCAAGAGACTCATCTCATGGAAACAGACAATCACAGATTGAAGGTGAAAGGATGGAAAAAAAATTTATCACAAGCATGGACTGCATAAACAAAGAGGAGTTTCCATCCTCATTTCAGATAAAGTCGACTTCAAACCAAAATTAGTGAAAAAGGATAAAGAAGGTCATTTCATACTGCTTAAGGGAATCATACATCAACAATACATAACAATCTTAAATATCTATGCCCCAAACAATGGGGCAGCCATGTTCATCAAACAAACCCTTATCAAATTCAAGAACCAAATAAACCCCAACACAATAGTATTGGGTGACTTCAACACAACTCTCTCACCACTGGATATATCTTCCAAACAAAAACTAAACAAAGAATCTACAAGAGTTAATAGAACAATCAATGGTCTAGACTTAACAGATATATATAGAATATTCCATCCTTCAACAAGAAAATACACGTTTTTCTCAGGAGCACATGGATCCTTCTCCAAAATAGATCATATGCTATGCCACAAAGCAAGTCTTAGTAAATACAAAAAAATAGAGATACTACCCTGCATTCTATCTGACTATAATGGACTGAAACTAGAAATTAATAACAGTTTAAAAAAAGAAGAGACTATAACACCTGGAGACTCAATAATTTGCTATTGAACTATGCATGGGTAATAGAAGACATCAGGGAAGAGATAAAAAAATTCTTGGAGGTAAATGAGAACTCTGATATAACATACCAAAATCTCTGGGACACTATGAAGGCAGTGCTAAGAGGAAAATTCATTGCATTAAGCTCATATATTCAAAGATGTAAAAGTCACCAAATCAATGACTTGACACAACAACTCAAATCCCTAGAAAAAGAAGAACAAAGTAACACCAAAAAAAGTAGAATACAGGAAATAATTAGAATCAGGGCTGAAATCAATGACATTGAAACGCAAAGAACAATTCAAAAAATTGATAAAACAAAAAGCTGGTTCTTCAAAAAAATAAAATTGACAAACTCTTACCCACTCTAACAAAAAGAAGGAGAGAGTAAACCAAAATTACTAAAATTTGTGATGAAAAAGGAAATATCACAACAAACTCTTCTGAAATAGAGGATAATCAGAAACTATTTTGAAACTTATATTCCAGTAAAATAGAAAACCCTGAAGACACTGATAAATTCCTAGAGACATATGATCTACCCAAACTGAACCAAGAGGACATTCATGACTTAAACAGATCAATTACAAGCAAGGAAATAGAAGAGGCCATCAAGGGCCTTCCAACGAAGAAAAGCCCTGGACCAGATGGATTCTCAGCCAAGTTCTATAAGACCTACAAAGAAGAACTAACTCCAATACTCCTCAAATTATTCCACGAAATAGAAAGGGAAGGAACCCTTCCAAACTCATTCTATGAGGCTTGTATCACCTTGATTCCAAAACCAGAGAGAGACACGTCAGAAAAGGAAAATTTCAGACCAATATCCCTGATGAATATAGATGCAAAAATTCTCAATAAAATTTTGGCAAATTGCATACAAAAGCATATTTAAAAACTAGTTCACCATGATCAAGTGGGGTTCATTCCAGGGATGCAAGGTTGTTGGTTCAACATACGGAAATCAATACACGTAATCCATCACATCAATAGACTTAAGGATAAGAATCACATGATTCTATCAATTGCTGCAGAGAAAGCATTTGACAAAACACAGCACCCTTTCATGTTCAAAACACTAGAAAAACTAGGGAGAGTAGAAACATACCTCAACATTGTTAAAGCAGTCTATGCTAAGTCTAAGGCCAACATCATCCTAAATGGAGAAAAATTGGAAGCATTCCCTCTAAAAACTGGAACAAGACAGGGATGCCCTCTCACGCCACTCTTATTTAATATAGTCTTTGAAACTCTAGCCAGAGCAATTAGACGAAAGAAATTAAATGGATACGAATAGGAAAAGAAGAACTCAAGCTATCATTATTTGCAGACGACATGATTCTATACTTAGAGGATCCAAAAAATTCCACCAGAAAACTTCTAGAACTGATAAATGAATTCAGTAAAATTGCAGGATATAAAATCAATATACATAAATCAAATGCATTTCTATACATTAGCAACAAATCCTCTGAAAGAGAAATTAGGAAAACTACTCCATTCACAATAGCCTCCAAAAAAATAAAATACTTGGGAATCAATCTGACGAGTGGTGAAAGACCTCTACAACGAAAATTACAAGACACTGAAGAAAGAAATCGAAGAAGATCTTAGAAGATGGAAAGACCTCCCATGTTCTTGGATAGGCAGAATCAATATTATTAAAATGGCCATACTACCCAAAGCACGATACAGATTCAATGCAATCCCAATTAAAATGCCAAAGTCCTTTCTTATAGAAATAGAAAAGGCAATCATGAAATTCATTTGGAAAGATAAGAGACCCAGAATAGTCAAAGCAATCCTGAGCAAGAAGTGTGAAATAGGAGGCATCACAATACCAGACCTTAAACTTTACTACAAAGCAATAGTAACAAAAACGGCATGGTACTGGCACCAAAATAGACATGTAGACCAATGGTATAGAACAGAAGACACAGAGAGTAATGCACATAAATACAACTATCTTATACTAGACAAAGGTGCCGAAAACATACATTGGAGAAAAGATAGCCTTTTCAACAAATGGTGCTAGGAAAACTGGAAATCCATATGCAGTAAAATGAAACTAAACCCCTGTCTCTCACCGTGCACACAACTCAACTCAAAGTGGATCAAATACCTAGGACTTAGACCAGAGACCCTGCGTCTAATTGAGGAGAAAGTAGGCCCAAACCTTCATCACGTTGGATTAGGCCTCGACTTCCTTAACAAGACTCCAAAAGCACAAGAAGTAAAAGCAAGAATCAATAAATGGGATATACTTAAACTAAAAAGCTTCTTCTCAGCAAAAGAAATTATCAATGAGGTGAACAGAGAGCCTACATTCTGGGAGCAAATTTTTGCCACACGCACATCAGATAGAACACTGATCTCCAGGATATATAAAGAACTCAAAGAACTTAACACCAAGAAAACACACAACCCAATCAATAAATGGGCTAAGGAGCTGAATAGAAACCTCTCAGAAGAAGATATACAATCAATAAACAAATATATGAAGAAATGTTCAGCGTCTCTAGCCATTAGAGAAATGCAAATCAAAACTACTCTCAGATTTCATCTCACCCCAGTCAGAATGGCAGCTATCCAAAATACCAGCAACAATAAGTGCTGGTGAGGATGTGGTGAAAAAGGCACACTCAACATTGCTGGTGGGACTGCAAACTGGTGCAACCAATCTGGAAAGCAGTATGGAGATTTCTTTAAAAACCTGGAATGGAACCACCATTTGATCCAGCTATTCCACTCCTTGGCCTATACCCTAAAGACTTAAATACAGCATACTACAGTGACACAGCCATATCAATATTTATAGTAGCACAATTCACAGTTGCAAAACTGTGGAAGCAACCCAGATGTCCTTCAATAGATGAATGGATAAAGAAACTGTGGTACATATACACAATGGAATATTATTCAGCAATAAAAGAGAATAAAATTATGGCATTTGCAGGTAAATGGATGGAATTGGAGAACATTATGCTAAGTGAAGTAAGCCAATCCCAAAAAACCAAATGCCGAATGTTCTCTCTG
>PVHX01014329.1:0-50900 GCA_004024805.1 Geosciurus inauris
AGATGTCCTTCAATAGATGAATGGATAAAGAAACTGTGGTACATATACACAATGGAATATTATTCAGCAATAAAAGAGAATAAAATTATGGCATTTGCAGGCAAATGGATGGAACTGGAAAGCATTATGCTAAGTGAAGTAATCCAATCCCAAAAAACCAAATGCCGAATGGTCTCTCTGATTAGTGGATGCTGATGAAAGTAAATATATTTCTAAGTTTACTGATTCATGATCACAATTCTGACACTGAGAAAAGGGTTGTGGGAACTGATTTGTGGCCAAGTTGAACAGAAGTCTGTATAACCTGGGTACTTCTGTTTGCCCCTGGCATCTGAAGTAAGTGCTGGGGAGCAGCATTGTGGAAGTATCCTTGGGGTCAGTACTAGCTCCAGGAAGTTAGTGTTCAAATGATAGTTCTCAGTGTCTGCTCGGTGTGGGAAAGTTACACCTTTGGTATAAAAATATGTCATGTGAATGTAGGGACAACGGATTTTTCTTTCTTTTTAGAAAGAACCCTGCTAAGTCATTTATAGAGAATTATCTTCCCCTTGGTATTTGATCACCCTCATCTGCATTCAACAAGAATCCTGATAGGTCATTTTAACAGGAGTTTCTGATGCCCTTGATGTCTCTTTTCAGTACTTTTCTATCCCCAACACCTCACCACCACCACTACCAGCAACCTGCTCCTTAACTATAAAACCTTATTTTTCTTGTATTTGGAGTTGTATCGCACCACTCTCCCTTACCATGACAGTCCTAACACCTAAACAATAACCTTGAATGAAGTCTTCCTTCCCACTTCATAAGAATTGAAAATAATTCTTCCTTTAACAAGAAGCACTGATAGGTCTTGTGTCTCTGCAGTTGTGCCTGTTACAGAGTCCTATGAATTGAATCATATAATGTGCAGTCTTTTATGTCTGAGTATTTCACTTAGCCCATGCAACAGAGGTTCATTCACGTTTCTTCTTGTATGAGTAAAACATTATTTTTATTGCTGAGTAGCATTCGATTTTTTGGTTCTTGTGGCTTATTTCTTGGTTTTGGTAATTGTTAGTAAAACTGCTATAAACACTGACATTCTAGGATTTATTTATCTTGGATAAATACTTAGGAGTAGAAATGTTGTGTCATATACTAACTGTTGTGTTTACTTAACTTCGTATACTAACTGTTGTGTATACTTAACTTCATAAAAAAGTGTCAAAATGTTTTTTCAAAGTGGTTACACGATACTCTATTCCCACCAGCAACACACAGGAGATTTCCCTGGGAGAGATTCTCCACAGAATCTGGTGTTCTGTTTTGTTGTTCATTACAATAGGTGTGGAATATAGATCTTTGTGGTTTTTTGTCGTCGTTGTGCTGGGATTACAGGCGTGCTCCACCGCACCCAGCAATCTTTGTGGTTTTAATTTTCATTTCACTAATGACCTATAGTGCTATCTTTTTCTGTGCTTATTTGCCCCAAGTACATCCTTGATAACTTGTCTATTCAAATCTTTCTCCATTGTTTAAAATGAGGTTATATTATTTTTTACCTTTTGGGGTTCTTAGAAGTACTTTATATAAGCTAGCAGTGTAGCATCTTCAAATCTCTAACTCTGTTGGTACCATCACTTCTCCTTCTCTGACTCTGACTCTTCTGTCTCTCTTTAAAGAACTCTGGTATTATATTGGACTCACTTCAATAATCTAGAATAATATC
Source organism: Geosciurus inauris (assembly GCA_004024805.1). Taxonomy (NCBI): domain Eukaryota; kingdom Metazoa; phylum Chordata; class Mammalia; order Rodentia; family Sciuridae; genus Geosciurus; species Geosciurus inauris. The sequence goes on from PVHX01014329.1 coordinate 1,712, forward strand.
CCTATTGCATCCTTACTTAATCGCATCTTCAAAATCCCTTTTGCCATGAAAGATAACCCATACAAGATATGTGCTTTACAAAAATTTTTTCCCAGTCTGTGGTTTTTTAATTTTTTTTCATTCCTTTAACTAGGTTTTCCAAGTTCAGATATTTCAAATATTGAGAAAGTTGAATTTATCATTTTTTGGATTTTTTGTTTTTGTTTTTGTTTTTGTTTTTAGTACTGAGGATTAAACCCAGGGGAAGTTAACCACTGAGCTACATCCCCAGACCTTTTTTATATTTTATTTAGAGACAGAGTCTCACTAAGTTGCTTACCATTGCTGAGGCTGGCTTTGAACTCACGATCCTCATGCCTCAGCCTCTTGACCTGCTGGGATTATAGGTGTGCACCACTGCCTCCAGCTGAATTTATGGTATTTAGGAACAGTATTCTTAATACAATATCTAGAAAATATTCTCCAACATAAAGTCTTCTTCTATTTTTTGTGCTGTAAATTTTAACATTATTTGTTTAGCTTATAGTTCTATAGTACATTAGTGAAGTTTTGTACGTGGTACAGGTTAGGAGAAAAATTTTTGATGTAACCTCTTAGTTCTGTAGCTGAAATCTTGAAACTTTCAAAATACAAAAATAATAGTAGAAAGAGCATATACAATTTATTTGATTTTTATATTTTTACATGCATGAAGTCTTCACAGAAAAGAATTAAGAACCCAAAAGGATGATAAATTGATGATAAGCAAAGAAGATAGTAAAAGAAGGGACACTCTTTTCAAAGAAGTGACTAGACCAAGGAAAAGGAGGTCTGGGATTGGGGTTTCTAAATTGTGGGAAGATGATTAGAAAATGTGTAGTACCTGGGGCTGTGTAGTAAGGTTGTTCTCTTCCTGCCAAGGGAGAGAGAAATGTATTTACACAAAGAAATTCATACCAATTTTATCAAAGGAAATTTATACCATGTTTTTATTGAGTTTTTCCTGTGTCTGTTGCTTCTCAATTGCCTTCAGTTCAAAATAATATTCATGCCCAAGTGACATATTTTGGGATGGCATTTTCTGACCCCCTCCATACTTCTAAATTTTTAAAATTTATTTATTGGTTCTTTTCAGTTATGACAGCAGAATCTATTTTGATATAATTACATAAACATGGAATGTGTATTAATCTAGTTAGGATCCCATTCTTATGGATGTACATGATGGTGGGATTCATTGCATTGTTTTCCTATGTGTACATAGGAAAATTATGTCAGATTCATTCCACTGTCTTTCCTTTTCCTATCCACTCTCCCTTCCCTCCATTCCCCTTCATCTAATCAACTGAACTTCTATTCTTCCCCTCACCTCCCATGCCCTGCTTCCCTCTAGTCTGTCATCTTACACACCTTCCACCTTCTACTTTTATATGAATCCAGGGATTGTTGTCTGTCAGTTCTGAATATAGGGGTCTATTACTTCTCTTGATTTGGTATTTATGAAAAAAAATTTTCTAAAGTTATTTCATATATGTGTAATAGTACATAGTTTAGACAATTAAAATACACATAATCATGAGAAGATATAAATCATGATATTTGATTACTTAAAGAATAACCAGTATGGCTTTTGGTTTTAGACTTTCTGTTTATTTTGTTAAGTACTCACTCAGACACATATTAATTCTTTGTAAATATTGTGTCCTGCTTTCCAGACAATTCTCTAACCTGCCTTTTGTTGAACAGTATAATTCAATAATCAATGTTCTTATAATGCTCATTATTAATTTTTACATATACTCCAGAAGTTATTCATCTATTCTGATTCTATAACATGTTCAATACACTTATTTTTCTTACTTAATTTTATCAGTAATAAAATTATTTATTTACTCTATTGATTAAAACATGAAATTGTAAGCTTTTTGAAAATGAAGATTACATATTTTTGCCAGACACAGTGGCACACACCTGTAATCCCAACAGCGGGGGAGGCTAAGACAGGAGGATCATGAATTCAAAGCCAGTTTCAGCAACAGCGAAATGTTAAGCAACTCAGTGACACCTTGTCTCTAAATAAAATACAAAATAGAGCTGGGAATGTGGCTCGGTGGTTGAGTGCCCCTGAGTTCAATCCTAGGTACCAAAAAAAAAAAAGATTGCATATTTTCAATTTTATAACACAGCACAGCTAAAAAGCATCATTGATTTGACTCAGACTCAAAAGAATTAAAAACTATCTTCTTTCAACTCTACAGTAAAACCTCACTGGAACTTCATTCTTAAAACAGAATGAGGATCAAAAAGAAGTTTGCTCCTAAAGTGCAAAGGTAAGTGGGATTTTGCCCTGCATACCAAATTAAACCTTTTTAAGCGAGTGTAACTTTCATAGAAAAAGCAATTCAGAGAATTTAAGTGATTTATCTAGGCAAAGTAAATGATTATCAATCTACCCCTTGTTGGAACTAAAAAATGATAATGCAAAATTTATGCATTATCTTGTCATATTTGATAGAGAGGATAAACACACACACATACTTTAGATCAAAGGACTGAAAATATTTAAAGAACCACTGATTCATATTATTCCAAACATTTTATGATCAAAAGATGAACCTAAACATTGAGTCCATGCTATGTAGATTTTTGTCATTTGTTTACTTATTTTTCTTCAAATGACATTTTCTTGACCCAGAATGCTTCTGGATAGATGCAAAGTAATTGCAAATCTGTGATTTTAAATTTAATCTTATGGGTTTTTTGTTTTGTTTTGTTTTGTTTTTTTGGTACCAGGGATTGAACTGCCTCAGTCTCTGGAGCCATTGGGATGTTAGGCATGTGCCACTCAGCTCAGTTCATGTTATTCAATACCTAAGAATTTCACATTCCTGTTTATTCCAAAAAACTCTGTGTCTTTAATGTATGAACTGTGTGTACCTATATTTACCTTTAATGTGTGATGGAATAAGCAGTTTAGATATTTTTAATTAGTTGACAAACATACTTAATAGTCAGATGTCACATGCAAATATCTAATTATGTCTCTATGCTCTTCTGAAAGGAAATAGGCTTGCATGAATTCTCAAACTATTACAGACTCCTACTGATACAGTAGTATTTGTGTGGCATCTCCTGTGACTGAGATTACAGTAAGTTATCTAGGGCTTGAAGGACTCAATATTGCAAACAATATTGTTATAATTGTAATGAACTCTGCTCTCAGTAGAAATGTTTGTTATGCAAAAATGACTTCATTAAAGGTAGTTTATAAAGAACTAAAGTAATTTTTTTTAGACTCTTTGACTTTTTGAACTGAGTCATCTGAATACTTAAATTTTAGATTGCTTACATAGCTATTTCAACTTTTCAATTCATTTATGAGTAAAGTGGCACTTGAGATAAATCATAATAGTGGTATGAATGTCCTCCTAAATTATGTAAGTTAATGCTGCTTAACCATTGTGGTGGGAGGTCATGAAGCACATGAGTGTATAAAGAAATAACAAAACTTATTATTTAAATAACTACCCAAAATTGTTTATTGAAGTCACACAACTAGTTAGGTGAAATCTTAACTTCTCTGGTTTCAAGTTTATTAATAAAATGATAAAACTATATTCAATAAAATTTTCAGGTTCTGTGCTATCTTGTTTTTCTACAATTTTTTTTTTTTTTTTTTTTTTTTTGGTACTGGGGATTGAACTCAGGGGCACTTGACCACTGAGCCACATCCCCAGCCCTATTTTGTGTTTTATGTAGAGACAGGGTCTCATTGAGTTGCTTAGTGCCTCGCCATTGCTGAGGCTGGCTTTGAACTCGCGATTCTCCTGTCTCAGCCTCCCAAAGTGCTGGGATTACAAGCGTGAGCCACCACACCCAGCTGTTTTTCTACAATTTTTTAATCAATGCATTATAGTTGTATATAATATGGCCTATGCTTTCCAATAATCTCCTCTTATAAGTTATATAATTTGTTATGTTATAAAAATATAAAGATATCATACTGATGAAGCATATTTACAAAACAGTTTGTAGAAATAAAAAATTGAATCATTTCACAATTTATAATTCTAAAATTATTTATGAGTGTATACAGTAAGAAGAACTTTGAAAAACAGTTAAAAAGATGGCCCTATATTTAAGGAATTTCTAATCTATTAGGTGAATCATTGCACATACATATCGAGTAATACAAAGGCACAAGAATTAGTATACTGTATTTATGAAGAACAATAGAAGTAGCAAGAAGTAGACTTTATCAAAATAATGCGCTAAAATTTATTGGTGCTATGATTTTGCAGTTTCACCTCAGGCTAAAGACAAAAAGAAACATTTAGTAGGGTGCTAGGTGGTGAGAAATATGAATAGAAAAATAATTTTTTTGCAAATATCAATATTTGAACATGGATGTTGTTGTATATGGTCTTAATGGCTGCACTTCATATCCTGATTTAGTTTAGCTATTTCTCTCAACCTCAGTAACAGCTGTTTAAGTAGAGGAAATGTGAAAATTAGTTTTGATCTCAAGACCTCACTGAATCTGGATCAATACCATTTCACCTCTAAATATTCTGAGCTATAACTAGGACTTAGGCATTTTGTAGTGCCTTGGGCAGGTATTGTTCATTGGATGGGATTTTCATTGCTTCAACTTTTCCAAAATTGTGACACCAGAAGTTGAAACTAGATTTATTTATTTATTTATTTTTAACATATAGAAAAGGGATAAATGTTTTTTGTTTCATTAAGGATTCAAATATCAAATAACAAATTTTATTATATTCTTATTTATTTAAATCTTTGTTCCTGGAAAATTGTGATTGTTAGGAAAACCTATCACTATTTTGTAGTTCCAGAAAATGGTTTATTGCAAAGAACTATTCGTAATTGTTTAACTTAGATACAACTCATAAATGACTATGTTGTTTACTATGACAAGTGTTAGGTTAGCAAAGCAAATGCAGAATGCACAAACATGGCGAATGCCGCCACTGGCCGCAGGGAACAAAGCAGCAAGCAGCCCACATGCACAAAGGAACAGCCAACCAGATGCTGATATGTAAGCAGTAATGGCACCTCCTACCAATCAGTGGACTTTTCCTGACTCATCTTGGAAGGACTCTGACCTCAGCAGGAGCCCCTGACCAATTCCAGAGGATACAGGACTCTAGATACCTCCTCTTCCTACCTCATAGCCCCTCTCTTCCTGCCTTAGGCCCTCTCTTTCCTGACCAGGCTCTTTAAATTTTCTGTACCATGGAACACTTGCGTGGTTCTCCCTGACCCCAATCTGTTGTAGGGAGAATTTGCCTGGAAGCCTATTTCTCAATAAAGCCTTTCCAAGCGGTTTTATTTACCACCTTTTGGTCTCCTGGCTTTACAACAAGGTCATACACAAACACTGCATATTCCCATTCTTTGTCTCATAGTTAAAAGAATTCTTTGTCCTGTTGGACAAAAAGTTCTCTTACTGAAACTTGACCAAATTTAATTCAGAGTTCACATCTCCCAGGTAATGTTGTCTCATCCTTGATTTTTCTTTTAATTGCATGTATTTAAGGTATACAACATCATGTTTTGACATATATGTGCCCCAAAACCTCATGAAAACCAATCTGAGAAGTTCTTCCTGACTCTACACCAATAATGCTTTCCCTTTTCTTAGAACATTATCTTTAGAAAACTTTGACTTATAAATTCTATCTCCATGCCTTTAAAAAATTTATGAAAAGATTTAAAACCTCTGGCCAATACTAAAATCCAGAAATGACTTCCTAAGGACTTGAGCCCATCTCTCTTTAAAATATAAACATCAAAGAAGATAGTTCTTTTATTTCCCAGTTTCTGAGCAGGCAGGAGCCCATCTGTGATGGATGCTAATTAGTCAACACAAATCATGTAATCACAGGTGAAAATATCTAGAAACTCAGAAATAGTTCAATATTCTTGAATATTACAATATTTACTTCACACTGATATACTTCAGTACCTTCTCACTACCTTGCCCAGCACCTAGAAACCCTCCCATCTTTTGTATCAATGGAGTTGAGTTTGAATAGCATTCTGAATTCTCTTCTTTATTGCAGTGGGCCTGAATAAAGTCTTTCTTGCCTGTTTAACATTTCAGATGCAGTTTCTTTACTTTGAAAGAGTTCCTTATTTTTTTTCAAAAAAAGAAGAATTAAAGGAGACAACAAGTAGAATCAGCAAGTCTTGATTTTCACAGATAAATCAAGCCATGCAAATGGAAAAATAGACTTTTCTATTCCCAGTTACATTCAGATTTAAAAATTATTATATGGACTAGACCCAGCCTTTGGCATAGATTTGCATATATTTTGGCAGAGTTGGTAATACCTCTAGAGACTACAGGGATTATGGAAAAGTGGAATATCTTACTTGTCTTTAAAGCACAAAACACCTAAGCAGTTTTTTTTCTGCCTAGAATATACTTCTATCCCTTCTTTATTTGGAAGTATATTGATCACCCCTCCAGACACATCAAAAGTGTCTCAAGTTGAAGCCTACCCAACATGGACTAGATGTTTCCTGAGAATACAACTTTCGTATAATGGGATCATCATGATTCATTCTCTAGATTATCACTCCATTCTTGATTCTTTTCTCCCTGAACTGTTATCAATCAAGTCCTCCTCTATAATGTCCAGATTGGATTAAATGCTCTCATTCTATCCTAAACCCTGGCACCACATATGTTACAACAGGCTCCTTTTGTAAAAGGGCACTTGGTGAGGGAGACTGAGATTCGGCCTATACCCACTTACAAGCTGTGCTGCATAATGTTCAGTAGTGTTTGAAGAAAAAATACCTCTAATTTGTATGAAGGTGCTGTATGGGATGGTGATTTCCTTGTCCTGTATGTATCACCATAATAGTATTTAAAATGGAATTACTCCCATTATTCAGAACCTTGTAAGTTTAAGAGCAAGTTTTGTGTGTGTAACTCATATCAGAAGCCCAACATTTATCACAGTGTCTGTAAATATATATTGATTCAATAAATGAATGCATGAACATAGATTTTTAGAATGTATTCATATCTCTCCTTTCTCCAAAAGAAAACTTAAACATTCTAAGTTTCCATAAAGACCATTTGCTCAGTAGAAGTAATGATGATTTTCATAATGCTATGATGTTCTCAGCCATATAAATTCTGCTTGTGACTTCCTTAAATGGTATCAGCCATCTCCTTCCCTTTTGAGCATACACACATGGCTCTTACAGTTTTCACCTCATATACCCTTGCTGTCATTCTGTCATATCTCAGGGACATCAGTGTACCTACCTATCACAGCATAAGAGAGTTCTATAGTTTACTGTAGATATGCTATAGGATAGGAAACCAGATAAACTGAGAGCAGCCTTATAAAAGGAAGCACTTGAATAATTCTGTATATTCAGGTTAAAATACAAGTGTTTTGGTGGCAGAGTAATATGATTATAGTGGAGAGAGAACATCTTAAAGACTTATTTTTAAAAGTTAAACTTCTTAGTTCTATTTTTTTCTCCTTCTCTTCCTCATCCTTTTCTTCTTCCCTTTTCTGGTACATACCAGTATTATTGTTAAATAGCCGCTTTACTGATGAGTGAATTTTCAAGTCAATATGTCCATATTAAATGTGGAGTAAAAATGAGTGCCCCTAATAACTCTCAAAACCAAGTAAGCTCACTTTCCAATTATCTTCAACCTTTATGAAACCATGGGAAGGTTATAACAGAAAGCAAGTCTAGATGGTCTCTTTTAGTGATATAAAAGCTCTTTGGCCCCAAATTTATATTTCTGCCATTTATTTTATAAGTGTTCTCAGATTCAGTGCATTCAAATAAATTTATATTCTCCCTGACAATGCAGGTGACCCCATATGACTCTATCTGTATTTCTGAGAGGGTTTTTCAATCTTCACTAGCTTTTATATTACCTTCAGGGAGTCTTTTTATTGATATGTGCGTGTATAGTAATACAAATGGGATTGCTCTCTCCTAATCCTTTGAAAGTTGTAGCCAGCGAATATACATAATAACAAAGTTGCAGGCACAGATGCATCTTACAGAAACTATTCTTTTAAATAAATGACACTGCTCTGTATGGGGATTGTTATGGGTTATAGTCTGAATAGTTATCATTTTTCCATTGAAATGTTTTCTCTGAGCTTATATTTGTTCAAAAATGAATTTCTACAATTATTATTATTTGTCTCCTTTAAGTAGTAGTGTTGTTCAGATAAACAGCAATATTCACACATGACATCTGTTGGAAAATAATGTGTTATAGTTTAAAGAACATGCAGATGTTATATAATTCTAGCCACAAAATCTAACTTTGACAAAATTCCATGACTTGCAGCAAATCGCTTGGTCTCTCTGATCTTCAGGGGGTTTTTTGTTGGTTTGTTTTTTGTTTTTTTTAAATCTTTAAAATGGCCTTTACTTTATTAGCCACCTAGGGACATCTTAGAGTTTCTATGAGTAAGTGAGATAACCTTTTAAAAACTGGTAGAATAGTAGGCTCCTAATGATGCATTTTCTTCCCCCTTCATATTGCTATCTGTGAGTCAGGGTAATGCAGGTTCTATCACATTCAGTCCAGAGCTTCTAAGCTCACTCAAGAGACTAATGTGCAGCCTGCAGATGGGAAAAATAAATGAGTGAAGGGCAGAATGTAAGGTTTAGTAAGCCTGGAAATGATAATCATACCCTCTGCCCATGTGCCACTGGTTCCACCAGAAGCAAAATAGAGGGATAAGGTAGTCACAGACTGCAAAGCAATTGCCTACCAGCAGCTCTATGCCATGGAAGGGGAAAATATACCACTGTAGAGAGCTAGAAGCATCCAACCAACCTAGAAGAATACAGTGGACTGCTGAGAATTGCCTGAGTGTGCCCTCTTCAGGAGGACTGACTGAAGGAAGCTCATTCTAGTCTAAGAGAATGTCAAGGAGCACTGCTTTGGTCAAGGAGAAAAAATTATTGTTGAAACAAAAGATGGTTTTGAGCCTGGGTTGGAACAAACTAATTAAATCCACCTGCATCATTCAGTCTTCAAAGTATTAAGAACCATGTCTGGATTCCTAAAAAAACAAAAGGCAGACCGGGCGTGGTGGCACACACCTGTAATCACAGTAGCTCAGAGGCTAAGACAGGAGGATAGGGGGTTCAAAGCCAGCCTCAGCAATTTAGCAAGGCCCTAAGCAACTCAGTGATCCCTGTCTGTAAATAAAATATAAAAAGTAGGACTTGAGGATGTGGTTCAGTGGTCGAATGCCCCTGAGCTCATTTCGTGGTACCCCCCATAAAAGGGCAGTTATAATTTCAATAGTAAATAGAGAAAAATATGTGTGTGTGTTGCAACTATGAGAGTGAATTCTTCAAGTAACAGCCTCCTGAGACAAATGATTATTTGAAGTATATACACAATATACTTGTATTTAGAATTTGTAGTATTTAACTTTGTTCTGTCAACAAATTGCAATTCCTTAATCTCAAGAGAAACTTGAATTCACATATTAATGATTGATTTTCTATAATCCTAACTCTGAGCTCTGACTTGACCTTAAACCTATACCCAGCTCTTCCCTGGGTATCTCATTAGACATTTTACTAGCACCTCAAATGCTACATGTGCAATAATCAGCCACCCAAATCCCAACTGTATGCTGTGCTGGACTCCACACTAATTAATGCTATTTCTGATCAATTTATACATCTTCAATATCTCAGGAAACTGTTAAAAGATAAAAGAATCTGAACCCCCAAATAAGCCACCTTGGCATAGAATTTTTCTAATTGAAAGCCATTTGAAAACCAAAAGATACAAGCAACTGACTTTCTATGTTCTTCCTGAAGATACTAGATAAATCTCTCATTTGAAAGATGCCCTACTTCTACCAGGGGATAACCAACATTCTTATCAGTGGAGATGGGAAGTCAAGCCCAAAAGAAACCCCTACTAACAAGTCTTAATAAAACAACACTCTTCTTTCTTTATACTTCTCATGTTTTAGAAACTTTTTCATAATTATTACTCTTGGTACATCCATACATAAGAACGTAGGCATAACTTGTTGTGTTATCATCTTCTTTGAAGTCTCCATATCCATATAAAAATAAAAATTTATGCTTTTTCCTGTTAATCTTATGTCAACTTCATTATCAGGCCAGATGAAAACCCTGAGAAGTTAGAGGAAAGGTTTTGCTTTCCATACATAGTCTTTCTTTCTCCACCCAGACTATTGTTATCTTATTCCAATTAGCATTATCTCTAACTCCAACATTTTGGTCAGTATTTTTTGCTGCTGTGACCAAAAAGACCTGACAAGAACAACATAGAGGAGGGAAGTTTATTTTGGGGCTCACAGTTTCAGAGGGTTCAGTCCATAAATAGCCGACTTTATTCCTCAAGGCTACAGATGAGGCAGAACGTCATAGCAGAAGGTTGTGGTGAAGGAAAACAGCTCAAGACATCACACCAGGAAACTGAGAGAGATTAAAATCAGCTCACCAAATATGTACTCCAAAACCATGCTTCCAATGACACCTCCTCCAGCCACATCCTACCAGCCTATGGTTACCATCAGTTAATCCCTATCAGGAGAATAATTCACTGATAGGGTTAAGGCTTTAATAATGCAATTAGCTCACCTCTAAACCTTCTTGCATTGTCTTACAACATGAGCCTTTAGAGGATACCTAATATCCAAATCATAACATCAACTAAGGTGTGTTTTTTTCTTCCTTTCCACTCTTTCCCTATTTTCCTCTTCAAATCAGTGTTCATAGTTGTCTGAGTCATGTCATAAATTTCTGTTCCAATTTGATTAATAATTAATCTGATCATGTCATATTCTTCTACTTCTGCTAAAACTATGTGATGATATCCAGTATTCATTGGATGAAATTATATTTTTTTCAGCAAGCCAGACAAGAATCTACATGTTCAGAACACTATCTCTCCAAACTCATCTTTAAGTAATTAGCTATATATAATTACAGTAGATTTCTTCAACAAAATCACACTGCTACCAGTCTGTATTTCAAAGAGCAAACTTGAAAATTTTGCACAGTATTTTCATGGTTGAAATATTTTAAATCATAATTATTTATACCAGGACAAGTGAGAAGGTGAAATGTTTTTAGTAATATATATCACACAGGCAATAAAATAGCAAAATGCAAGGACAAAAGATAATGAGATTTTTTATGTAATTTGATTTTATTTTTGTTTTGAACAGATGATATTAAAAAAGAGAAAAAATAGTAAGAATATTTGATGTACAAAATTGTATGTACAGTGAATAGCATAAAAATATAAATTCTGAAATACAGGAATAAAGGACTGGGTGGTAGAATTAATTTAGATGACACTATTTCTAAGAGAAGCACAAGCAATGACCCTCCTGCATTTGTAGGGAAAGGGGGACTTTATCCTCATTATTCTTCTCCATGAAATAACCCCATTGCTACAACTACATGCAAGCAAGTAAGGCCAGTGACTTTCAGTCAATGAGCTGTCGCCAGGCATCTGGAACTATGTATCTAAATTTGTAATGTTGAACCTCCATGTGTGTATTGAATTTATAGCTAGAAGAAGATATTTTGGCTTGTTTTCTGTACAAATCCAATAAAATAATACACACAACCTTTTTAAAAAGATTATAAATAATGATACAAATGTTCTTAACTTAGCAATGTGAACGTCATTATTCTTTTTTTTTTAATTTGTTCTAATTAGTTACAGATGACAGCAGAATGCATTTTGCTCCATTGTACATAAATGAGGCACAACTTTTCATTTCTCTGGTTGTACATGAGGTAGAGTCACACCATATGTGTAGTCATACATGTACCCAGGATAATGATGTCCACCATCTTTCCTGCCCCTGTGCCCCTTCCCCTCCCTCCCTCCCCTTTGCCCAATCAAAGTTCCTCCATTCTTCTCACTCCCCCTCATTTGGATCAGCACCCATTAATCAGAAAGAACATGCATCTTTTGGTTTTCTGAGATTGGCTTACTTCACTTGGCATGATATTCTCCAACTTCATCCATTTACCTGCAAATGCCATAATTTATTTTCTTTCCATGCTGAGTAATATTCTATTGTGTATATATATATCTCACAGTATCTTTATCCATTCATCTTTTGAAAGGTATCTAGGCTACTTCCACAGTTTAGCTATTGTGAATTGAGCTGCTAAAAACATTGAGATGGCTACGCTGCTGTAGTATGCTGCTTTTAAGTCCTCTGGGTATAGACCGAGGAGTGGGATAACTGGATCAAATGATGGTTCTATTCCAAGTTTTCTAAGGAATCTCCATACTGCTTTCTAAAGTGGTTGCACCATTTTGCAATCCCACCAGCAATGAATCAGTGCACCTTGTTCCCCAAATCCTCTCCAGCCCTTACTGTTGCTTGAATTCTTGATAATTGCTATTCTGAGTGAAGTGAGATGAAATCTTAGAATGGTTTTGATTTGCATTTCTTTCTTTGCTCCAGAATTGAACGTTTTTTCATATATTTGTTGATTGATTATGTATCTTCTTCTATAAGTGTCTGCTCATGTCCTTAGCCCATTTATTGATTGGGATTTTTGGTGTTAAATTTTTTGAGCTCACTCTTTATATATCCTGGAAATTAGTGCTCTATCTGACGTGTGTGTGGTAAAAATTTGCTCCCAATCTGTAGGCTCTCTCGTCAACTTATTGGTTGTTTCTTTTGCTGTGAAGAAGCTTTTTAGTTTGAATCCATCCATTTAGTGATTCTTTATTTTATTTATTGTGCTTTTAGCAGTCTTGTTAAGGAAGTCAGGCCCTAATCCAACATAATGAAGATTTGGGCCTGCTTTTTCTTCTATTAGGTACAGAGTCTCTAGCCTAATTCCTATGTCTTTGATCTACTATGAGTTGATTTTTGTGTAGAGTGAGAGAGAGAGATTTAATTTCATTTTTGCTGCATATGGATTTCCAGTTTTCCCAGCACTATTTGTTGACGTGGCTGTCTTTTCTCCAGTGTATGTTTTTGGCACCTTTGTCTAGTATACGATAACTGTATTTATGTGGATTTCTCTCCGTATCCTCTATTCTGTACCATTGGTCTACAAGTCTGTTTTGGTGCCAATGCCATGCCATTTTTATTACTATAGCTTTGTAGCATAGTTTAAGATCTGCTGTAGTGATTCCTCCTGCTTCACTCTTCTTGCTAAGGATTGCTTTGGCTTTTCTAGTTCTCTTATTTTTCCAAATAAATTTCATAATTCTTTTTTTTATTTCTATGATAAATGTGATTGGGATTTTGATTGGAATTACATTAAATATGTATAATGCTTTTGGTAGTATGTTCATTTTGACAATATTAATTCTGCCTATCCAAGAACATGGGAGATCTTTCCATCTTCTAAGGTCTTCTTTAATTTCTTTCTTTAGTATTCTATAGTTTTCATTGTAGAGGTTTTCACTCTTTTGTTAGGTTGATTCCCAAATATTCTATTTTTTTTTTTTTTTGGTGAGGCTATTTCAAATGGGGTAGTTTTTCGTATTTCTCTTTCAGAAGATTTGTCACTGATGTATAGAAATGCATTTGATTTATGGGTGTTGATTTTATACCCTGCTACTTTGTTGAATTCATTTATTAATTCTAGAAGTTTTCTGGTGGTTGGATCCTCTAAGTATAGAATCATGTCACCAGCAAATATTAATAGTTTGAATTTTTCTTTTCCTCTTTGTATCCATTTAATTTCTTTTGTCTAATTGCTCTGGCTAGAGTTTCAAGGACTGTATTGGATAGAAGTAGTGACAGAGGGCATCCCATTCTTATTCCATGTTTGAGAAAGAATGCTTTCAATTTTTCTCCATTTAGAGTGATATTGGTGTTTGGCTTAGCATAGGTAGCATTTACAATGTTGAACTATGTTCATATTATCCCTAGTTTTTCTAGTGTTTTGAACAAGAAATAAATCAATAAATGTTTTTTGATTTATTGATTTCCATATGTTGAACCAGCCTTGCATCACCATAATGAACCCCACTTGATCATGTTGCACTATCTTCTTAATGTTTTTGTATTTGATTTGCCAGAATTTTATTGAGAATTTTTGCATCTATGTACATTAGAGATATTGGTCTGAAGTTTTCTTTCCTTGATGTCTTTGTCTGATTTTGGTGTTAGGGTGATATTAGCCTCATAGAATGAGTTTGAAAGGGTTCCTTCTTTTTCTTTTTCATGGAATAATTTGAGGAGTATTGGTATTAGTTCTTCTTTGAAGATCTTGTAGAACTCAGCTATGAATCCCTCTGGTCCTGGGTTTTTCTTGGTTGGTAGGCTTTTGATGGTGTCTTCTAGTTCATTGATTGAAATTGATCTGTTTAAATTGTGTATGTTTTCCTGATTCAGTTTGGGCAGATCATATTTCTCTAGAAATTTGTTGCTGTCATCAATATTTTCTATTGTATTGGAGTGTAAATTTTCAAAATAGTTACCGATTATCTTCTATTATTCAGTAGTATGTGTTGTGATCATGAATTTTAGTAATTCGAGTTTTTTCTCTCCTTTGCATTAACATAGTTAAGGGTTTACCAATTTATTTTTTCAAAGAACCAGCTTTTTGTTTTGTCAGTTTTTTCAATGGTTTCTTTGGTTTCAATTTCATTGATTTCATTTCTGATTTTAATGATTTTTTGTCTTCTACTACTTTTGGTGTTGATTTGTTCTTATTTTTCTAGGGCTTTGAGATGTAATGTCAAGTTATTAATTTGCTTACTTTTACTTCTTTTAATGAATAAGTTAAATGCAATAAACTTTCCTCTTAGCACTGCCTTCATATTGTCCCAGGGATTCTTGTATGTTTTATTGAGGTTCTCATTTACCTCTAAGAATACTTTTTATCTCCTTCCTGATAACTTCTGTTATCCATGCATCATTCAATAGCATATTATTTAGTCTCCAAGTGTTGTAGTAGCTTCTATTTTTATTTTATTATTGATTTCTAATTTCATTCCATGGGGTCTGATAGAATGCAGTGTAGTATTTCTAATTTTTTTATATTTACTAAGAGTTACTTTGGTGAATAATATATGGTCTGTTTTAGAAAAGAATCTATGTACTGCTGAGAAAAATATGTATTCACTTGTTGATGGATGAAATATTCTATATATGTGTGTTAAGTTTAAATTATTGATTTTATTAATGAATTCTATAGTTTGTTTAGTTTTGGTTTGGAAGATAAATCCTGTTCTGAGAGAGGTGTGTTAAAGTCATCCAGTATTATTGTGTTATAGTCTATTTGATTCTTGAAATTTAGAAGGGTTTGTTTGATATACATAGATTCTCCATTGTTCAGAGCATAAATATTTACAATGTCTTATTGATGCATGATTCCCTTAATCAGTATAAGATCTCCTTCTTTATCTCTTCTGACTAACTTTTATTTGAAGTCCACTTTATCTGATATGAGGATGAAAACCTCTGCTTATTTACACTGTCCATGTGAGTAGGATGTTTTTTCCAATCCTTTCACCTTCAGTCTGTAGATGTATTTTCCAGTAAGATGAGTCTTGCAGTATATGGTAGGGCCCTTTTTAAATCCAATTTTTCAGTCTTTATCTTTTAGGCCATTAATATTCAGGGTTATTATTGAAATATTATTTGTATTCCCAGTCATTTTGGACTTGGTTTCTTCTTTGATTGGCCTTTCCTTTAGTGTAGTTCTTCTCTTTGCAGATTTATATTGTTGGTTATCATTTCCTCCTCATGGATATTTTACTGAGAATGCCCTGTAGTGCAGGCTTTCTCATTGTAAATTCTTTTAAGTTTCATTTATTATGGAAAGTTTCATTTTTTAATTTTATTTTGTTATAAAATCTGAAGCTTATTTTTGCTGGATATAAAATTCTTGATTGGTATCCATTTTCTTTCAGAGCTTGGTGTGTGTTGTTCCATGATCTCCTGGCTTTGAGGGTCCAGGTTGAAAAATCTGCTGAGATTCAAATTGGTCTCTCCCTATATGTAATTTGATTCTTCTCCATTGCAGGCTTTAAAATTCTATCCTTATTCTGTATGCTAGGCATTTTCATTATAATGTGCCTTGGTGTATAGCTGTCATAGCTTTGTACATTGGGTGTCCTCTAAGCCTCTTGTATTTGATTTCCACATTCATTCTTCATGTTTGGGAAATTTCTAATATTATTTCATTGAAGAAATTACACATTCCTTTGGTTTGAACTCTGTGCCTTCCTCTATCCTGATAAATCTTAGATTTGGTCTTTTGATATTATCCCATAATTCTTTGAATTTCTGTTCATGGTTTCTTATCTTCACTGTATGGTCAATTTTCTTTTGGAGATTGTATATTTTGTCTTCATTGTCTGAGGTTCTGTCTTCCAAGTGATCTAGTCTGGTAGTGATGCTTTCTATTGATATTTTTTTTAATTTGGTTTATTGTTTTCTTCATTTCAAGAACTTGCTTGTTTTATTTTCAGAATCTCTATCTCTTTCTTGAAGTAATATTTTGCTACCTTTATTTTCTCTTTATCTCTTTTTGGAGTGATCAATTGTTACCTGTATTTGTTCTCTTATCTCTTTGTTGGAGTGATCAATTGTTGTCTCTATTTGCTCTCTTATGTCATTGTTTGATTTGTAGATAACTTTAATTATGCATATTCTGAAAACCTTCTCTGCATTTCATCTACTGTACTGTCAATGGATTCTATTTTCATATCATCTTGGCTTTTGGGGAGCACTTTCTTCCCTGTCTTTTCATGCCTTCCATGTGTCTTACCCTCTAGCAGTATGGACCCAAGGTATTACAGTTTCTACCCTATAATATTGTAGTCTCCCTGCAGGTTTCCAATGTCTCATCTTTAAGGAGGAGGTCAATATTAGCAGCACCCAATACAAATTATATACAACCCTAAACCAAATAGTTCCTGTTTAGATGATTACAGTTTTGTCACAATAATGATGTGCTCAATTATTATCTGCAATATAAACAGTAGATTTGCAAAAGAGTCCACAGTTTCTAATGGTGGACAAAAGAGAGAAATGAGGGTATGTGAGGTGTGATGTTTATGAGGAGGTGAGAATACAGAGGTATTAAATTGTAGGAAGAGGGAAAGATGGATCAAAAGAAGTTGGCTGCTAATAGGAGAAAAGAAAGAGGCAACCTCGTGCAAGGCTCTCTCCTGCCTCTGCAACAAGATTGTGGCTATAAGCACACCTGGCAGGAATACCTCTAGTGTAACCAAGCTTGCAGGGACCTTGGTGATTGTCTTCTGGGTCCTGGCTATTGTCCCTAGATGGAAGCAACTATGTCTCTTGTTGGTAGTGGGGTAGCATCAAACCTGTAAGTACCTTGGTGTTGAGTTTCCAGTCCCCAGCTGCTGTCCCAAGATAGAAACTGCCACAACTAAAGATGGTGGTGGCAGCAGCTGAGGTAACTTGAGACGGTGTTGGAGGTGTCCCAAGATGAAGGTGACCATTTTTGAGATAGGGCTGAAAGGGCAGACTGAAGGATGGCTTTGAGTGGTCTGATAGGAGATGCAGCACTACGGTGTGTGGGTACTGTGGGTACCCTCAACCTGGGCCTGGGCCTTGGCTCCTCACGGGTCTACAGTATGGTTTTGAGCCTAGGCTTGGGCTCTGCTCAGGTTGGTAGGGCAGTCCTGTGGCTCCTCACGGGTCTACAGTATGGTCTTGAGCCTAGGCTTTGGCTCTGCTCAGGTTGGTAGGGCTCTGGCCTGTGACCAAGTCATTATTCTTATCACAAATGTATTTAACTACCTCCTTCAATAGAGAACTATGATGTTTAATATTCCTGATGTTATGGGTAAAGTTAAATTTACAATTTTGCCAGTCTTTCCTCACAGTGAAGTGGCAGACATTTTATTGCCAAGGTAGGTATAGTTGTATAAAACATGAAGTTAAGTGATTTCTTTGAGTGCAGGAGTATTGCTAGTATGTTAGTTTTCTGTTACTGAAGCAAAACACCTGAAAAAAATGAACTTATACAAAAAATATATTTTTTGTTCACAGTTTGGAGGTTTCCAGTCCATGATTGATTGGTCTTATTACTTTAGGAAGTCAGCACATAATGGCAGAGTCCATAGCAGAGAAAAATATCTCACCTTGTGGCCAGGAAGCAATAGAACAGAAAAGGAAGAGATCAGGGTCCTACAATACCTTCAAGGCCATACCTCCAATGAGGTAAAGACCACACACTAGAACCGATCTCTTCATTCTACCACCTCCCTATTTCACCATCCCAGGGACCAAGTGTTTAATACATGGACCTTGAGAAAAATTTAATATCCAAACCACAGCAACTAGTTTTCAAAACATTTCCAGATATCCTTTGACATATATGTATCCTTTGACTCATGTGTATTAAGAAATAAATAATGAAATAATTATATGTAAAATAAATTATAATTTTAATAGAGTAATAAAAAGAAGAAAACAACTTTCTGAAACAACAGACAAATTGTGATTGCTTCACTTGGAAATTATTGAATCAATTTATAATTCACAGAGTATTTCCAAGCATAATAGAAATCTATAGGGAATTTTGTGAAAATCTGCAGTAAATTATGCTTATACTAGAGAAATTTAATTAGAGATTTTATCTAAAATCTATTGGAGTTTTGCCAGTCAGTTATTAGGTCTTATCCTTATTTGGAAGCCATCATAATATGTAACACTATGATATCCTGTAAGATATACAGCAATTCTAAATCTAGAATATTAAAATGAATAACAAATATTTCAAGTACATTTTAATTATTCTGCAAATTTCTCTGATAATTAACAAACTTGAGATAGTGATGTTGAGACAATGAGTGATGTTGAGAAAGCATTCTTTAGACACTTCTTTACAATAATCCACTCCTAGTTTATTATCTTATTCCTATCAAAGAGCATCATTATACATAGCTGAAACCAGTCACATCTATGTTTTGCATGACAATCTTCACATGATCACCAAGGAACATTACAGACAGTGAGCATTACATCCAAGGCACAATACCATATTCTCTTTTTCTGAGAAAACAGTAATCTTTCTTTAGGTTTATTTTGAGAATTATGTTCCACCAACTTAGAAGTATTACATCAGAATACCTCAAGATGGACCCAAGAACCTGCAGTTCAACAAGTCCCCTCTGACTTCTCTACCCCCCCATGGAGACTTAACTTTTATTTCCTGTGGGTTCCCACTATATTTTATATGTGCAATTACTTGTTTACATTTATGGCTTCCCTAGTAGACTGATATACATTGAGAGAAAAGATAGTTTTATTAATTTATGCACACTTCAAATACAGCAAATACTGTATGGTGCAAACTATGTATATTGAAAAATAGAATGAACTTGGACAAATATGAATGCTTAAAACATGACCAGAAATTTGATGCCAACAGTAATAAAATATCACAGAAGTGATTATAAGAATGGTATATAAATAATATGTTAAGCAAAAAAACATTATTTTTTATTAGAAAATCTATGTTGAGAGAATAGCAGGAAATATGCCTGGAATAATGAGTAATGTTGGTGAGACCAGTGGAGGTTTGAATATAAGTTTGAAGAATTTTAACTATCATCTATACATAAAGGAACTATTAATTAATAAAAGAATTAAAGATGAAATAATATCATAGAAAAATATCTAGAATAACCAGATGTATCTAGTGTGGTAATGCAGGATCAATTGGATAGTGAAGAAAGCAGAAACCACTATAATAGACAAGAGTAAAGGGATGGCACAATAATGATATTACCAACTCTGGTGTTATTTATTTCATATGCAGATTTATATAGAGAGAAAAATATTTATTTATAAATTATAGTGTACAAAATATAAGCATATCTTAAAGATATGCTAATCACAGAAATAAAGGATTTAAAAATTATTTTTAAATTGAAAATCATGCTTTTTTGTTTGCAATCTTCTGTAATTTTAATAAAACATGATGACATCTGTATCATGGCTAGAAAATTTCATTATTATATCTTGCCTAAACTTTTGGGGCCCAAAACACATATCATCAAATAACTTCAATTAAAACATGTACTATTAAAGTAAGAATAAAAATTCTAATTAATTTGCAATCTTAAAAGAAAGATTCACAAAGGGCTATTGAAGAATTAGAAATATTTTAAAATAATATTTAAATCACATTTTACATTTAATATATGTAATTACAAAACTCTTGCAATTTTTGGGTTTTAGGGGATACTGGGGAATCACACCTGGGGCTTTGTACATGCTGGACAAGTAGTCTAAGACTGAGCTATAGCCCCAACCCCAACAATGAAACATTTTTGAAGTATTTTCTATAGGAAGAAAGAAAGATAATCACCTAAGTCTTGAGAAATTGATAGTAGAGTAAAATATAAGGGTTTTATTTACTTTTGTTAGGTTGAAAATTTTGAATATGTTGTGATCATATATTTTGGGGTTAATAAGAGAACTTTAAAAAGGAGCAGAGTGGTTGGCTGTTTATTTAAATACCAAGAGTTAAAAAAAATAGATAGCTAAACATATTAAAGAGTTTATAGCTTATGAAGAGACTAAAGAAGTAATTTTTTGAAAAAAGATAAGTGGTATGACATTCTGCTATTTTGGATGAGATGAGAACAGATGGTTGCAGGGTAAAATGATGAGTCTTGAGGAAAACAAATTTTTTGATATCAAAATAATGGAGACACTCTTAAAATAGCATTGAGTTTATTAAAATGAGCAAAATAATAATTATATGACAACAAAATAAAGAATGTAGCAGAGGAAATGTTAAGTTAGAATTTCTTTAAAATCATTCAGACATGGAGAAAGCATTTTAATCTGAAATGTTGAATGTGGAACAGATTCAAATGTGTTGCTCCACTTAATTAACCAAACTGGAATGAGGTCAGAGAGGTGTAGAGGCCAAGGAATTAATAGCACAATATCACTTATAAGTTATAAGAAATTGTAATACCTGTTGGCAACTATCCTTTTATCTTTTTTACCTATTTTGGAAAGTAGAATTTTTATCACAGTAGAAAATAATCTTAAATAATTTTAGATAGTCTGCCATACATATGAATTGGATTGGTCTCCTGCTAAATAAGAACTTCCCAGAAGTCAAAGTGTGCAAATTTCCTGTCTCTAAGGACATAGCTGATCTAGGGTAGAGATATCTGATACAAAAATGGCAGAGTCATCCTGTTAAGAATTTATATCTTTAATGATGGAACAACCACAAAGTTTCAATATGTATCCAGGATACATACTCCATGGATTTTAAAGTACTGACAAATTTAATGATCATAATCTAGGGAAAAAGTCTATGAACACCTGCTGATAAAAGTAGTCTGTGTTTGTTATTTGCAGCCAAAACAATTGTGTGATTGTTATCATTTTTACTTGAGCCTACCTATAAATAAAACATGAAGAGCCTTACCCAACATAATACATTGCATTAGTAATAGTGCTACAAACTTACAATGTAAAGTACTTATTGAAAACTGGGATGCCGTTTTACTTAGATAAATTTAGAAAAATACTACTAGTAAGTAGCAACTGGAATAGATTTTTTTCTAAAATTATGACCATTATTTTTTGAAACCTTAAATAATTCATCCAGATTTACTTTTGGAGGATTTTTAACCTAATTGGAGTAATTATTCATTGAATTAGAACATCCATTATAAATACATAATCAATACTGAAAGTATAAATTAGATGCCATCATTTCTTTTAGAGAGAGAATTGGGATTATGATAATTAATCAGTATGTAAACAAAAGAAACAAAATATATGAAAGTTTATATAGAAAATAACTAGTCATCATTAAGGGTTCGTTTTACAATGAATACCATATTACCCATGACCTCTTAACAATATCTGACTAAACCTCTGTGTTTCCTTCTTGTATTCATTTGTGTTTAGACATTTATTTATCATCATTTTAAAGGCAGCAGGATTGCAAGTTCAAAGCCAGCCTCAGCAACTCATCAAAGCCCTAAGCAATTTAGCAAGACTCTGTCTCAAAATAAAAATAAATAAATAAAAGGAGCTTGGGATGTGGCTCAAGAGTTAAGCACCCCTGGGTTCAATCCCTGGTACCAAAAAAAAAAAAAGAAAAAGAAAAAAAAATCCTTTTCTTAGTTTTAGAATGCAAATAACACTCATTAAAATAAGCTTGGTGGGGCTGGGGTTGTGGCTCAGTGGGCATGTGTGAGGCACTGGGTTCGATGCTCAGCACCACATAAAATAAATAAAGGTATTGTGTTCATCTACAACTAAAAAAGTATTTTAAAAAAATAAGCTTGGTTACACTGTGTGATGGTTACCTCTTAAGGACAGATTTAGTATCCCTTACTAGACATGCATGGAATCAGAGAATGCTTTAGATTTCAGGGTGCTTTTTTAAAAATATTTTCACATACATAATTGATTACTTTGGGATGGAATCCAAGTTAAAACATAAAATTCATTTACATTTTATATATGCCTAATCCAAAGGTAATTTTATACTGTATTTTTAATGTGCCTCTGTTTTTATTGCAAACTGTCACATGTGGCCAGGTGTAAAATTTTGTACTTATGGTACTCCCTTCACAGTACAAAGTAACACACACAAAATGGGTAATTTGAGGGGAATTTATAGAAAGATTATTTCTATATGGGGTACATGTGGTAAAACCAAGAGGGTGATAGCACAATATTTGGAGTCCAGTAAGGGCTGAAGAAAAAGGAACTGTATTTATACTTAAACCTGAAATAATAATGAAGGGTTGTCAAAACCTGAAGAAGAAAAAATTGTGTAGAGAAGGCTCCTACAGATTAGTGACTTTCGTTTGAATGATGCAGTCAATCTTCTTCCAGGGGACCCCAGAAGAAAAGAGCCTGAGAAATCAATAACTTCCTTTCCTCCCTTTGAAATATTTCCTTCTGGGGGACCTCATTCACTGGATTCAAGCAATAGGCAATGGACAAGTTGTGTTAATAGTGTCTATATAGGTAAGACTTGTGGGACCAAGGAAGTTCAATAGAGAATGATGAATAATGAAATGAGACAAAAAAGTAAAATATAGCCAGTACCCCTTACTTAGTACATCAGCAGCTATCAACCAAAAGTGTCCCAGGGATAACACCATCTTCTGCCTGGTGTCCCTGTCTTACCTCTCCTACTCTTGAAGTTGTAATCTTGGATATTCAGCACTACTGTCTTAGTTCCATTCTGTCACATCTGCCTTAGATTCCATAGTAGGAAACATTTGCCAGAGACTTCTTTATTGCTTTATTTTAGTTATTGATTATACAGAACAACATCCAGTGAGTGTAACAAGAGGCACTAATCAGATTCCTTTCTCTCTTTTGCAGCCCCAGGATTCAGTTACCACTGTCATTCTCTATCTCCATTCCATTCCACTGTCCCTGTGGCTCCCTGTCTAGACCTACATAGTGATTAATATTATTTCTACACTTTCACTGTGTCTGCTTATTCAGCTGCAGTATTACTAAGTGGCTATCACTGCTGTTGGGCTCTTAGTTTAATCCCCTAACACCACTACCATTCTGGCACAACTGCAGGGCTGCCACAGCAGAACTTAGTCTTTACATGGTGCTTCTGCTTCTGATGTTCACAATTCTTATTTCTTTGCCCCCCACTATTTCCTTTATTTGATTTATCTTGAACAATGATCACATACAACTCAATCCTTTTTTGCAGTCACTTTCACTATTCCTCAGTATTGAACTCTATCAAGCATATGGCTCGCCCTGTAAAGTTAATATCTATAACTTTTTATTCTGTTTTATATTTTCAATTCAACATGAAATATTAAATATCAAGGGATTATATAGTATCTTTGCTAGGCCATAATATGAATTGTGAACAAGATAAACATCTTTCTCCTTGTCCTTTCAAGCATTATAATCTAGTGGGTAACAGAGATAAGCATACACTCAAAAAATATGATTAGTGCCAAAGTAAAAGAAATGGAAAATATAGTGCATAAAAGAATCCCAGTAGGACATGACTCAAAATCAAAATATTCTTCTAATAAGACATTTTCTATGATTTAAGTCATGTACTTTAGTTAGCAATTTGTAAGGTAAAAGATGGTAAGGAAGAGAGAATAGAAAATTCTGAATGAATAGTTGACAGTTGAGAGTGTAGTCCTGTTAGGAACAATCCTAGCCTTAGAAAAACTATAATTATGGCACTTTGGAGAAATAGAAGTCATTTGAATGTGATAAGAACCTAAAACTTCAGGGTGGCGTGAAACAGTAGGAGAATTGATTAGTAGAGGTCAGAGTGATTAATGAAACATATTAGGTTCTTAAAATCCATATTAAGGTGTTTAGAACTATTCTAAGCACTGAGGTTCTCAGAGTTTTATTCAGCAGGTCACATTATCATATATGCATGGTATAATAATTCTTTGCCTCCTAAGGTGGCTAGGGAGTATAAGTCAGAAGAGAGTAAATGACAATGATTTCCAAGTGTAGTAATGATCAGAGATCCAAGCCTATGATAATGTCACAAAAGTGGTGATGGAGGTAAATAGATATATTTGAGTTCAGGGAGGCCAAAGCAACCGGAATTTTCAGGACAGAATAATGGAGAGAAAGATAGATATACAATGAGAGACTACCAGAAATCTACATAGGAATCTTCTGGGGACAAAATAGATTTAATGTCATAAAATGAAACCCCACGAGGCTTATGAAAGAACTTTGTAAGATAGAAGTAAAGAGATTATTTTTTAGATTTCATGCAAGCCTAGGAGACATTTGATCAGCCAGAGTAGAGAAGTTTCACTGAATAGTTAGGATATTTATTAGATGCTCAAGGTGATTTGTGTTTTAGAAATAGAGGTAAAGTAATCTTATATTAAAGCAAAACAAGTCCTGCAAAATTATAGCTTTAAATTACTAAATGATCGAGCAGGTGAACATGTAATTTAACTGTCTTTGGGGGGAAAAATCTGAATTTTTGAAGGAGAAGAAAGACATTTAGATCATCAATAATGCCATATTTATAATTTTTACTATCCCATCAATATATTAGATATACAAAAAAGGAAATATAAATCATAACTTTAAAAAAATCTTTAAAGAAATGTAGACAGAGTAGCATCATCAGAAACTGGCTTTTGAAGAGCTACTAAAGTATGCTAGAAAATGTAAAGTAAACAGGGAACAAATGGGAGGAGAGATAAAAGAGGGAAAAAAGAACAAGTGGAACTTGCTGAATATTTTGAAACAAAAAATCAGTGATACTAAGAACATAGCAATAGAAGCTATTGAAAATAGAGATAAAAATAACCCCAAATATAGTCTTAGTGACCTGGAGAAAACATCAAGGATCCATCTAATAAACAAGTAATGGAACACAAAAGTAAAAGTAATGAGCAAATATCTGAGGAAGTAATAATCAAAGGTTTCCAAATTTCATAAGAACCATAAATCCATAGTTTCAAGAAAAGAAAAACAGAAAGAAAACCCTGAGTAAAATAAACACAAAACCCTAACAAGCATCAACATCAAATTACTGAAAATCACTAAGAAGAAAATATTTAAGATAGCCAAATTGGTTTGAAAAAAAAAGGTATAAGAAATAAACAAAATTTTTTTTAAAAAAAAACAAAATTATTTTTTCTTTTTATTTTGGAAAACCAAAGTTGTGGAAATTTATCACAACCACACTGAAACTACAAGAAATATTAAAGGAAATTTTCTCAACTGGAACAAACAAAAATCAAATGTAAACAAGAATCTACATAAAGAATATAGAACAAAACAAATGATAGAAGATGGCAGATTAGCATGAGGTAGCATTTCTCTTAGCTCTGCTATCCAGAACTCAAGTAGTGGGAATCCTAAGTTTCTCAGAGGCTTAGAGTGAAATATCCTGAGACTGCAGGGACAGTCTGCCCTAGCCGAACCAGAGACTGTTTCACTCATTAATTGGATATTTAAAAAACCTCTCCACTGGAATTTATCAATCATCTGTGGAGAGCCAAGCCAGGAGCCATCTTGGAACTGCAGCATGAAGTAGCCTATGAAAACTGGAAACCCAGATCTGTGAGTTTGCAGTTAGGTCTATGTAAGCCTGTCTGAGCCTAGCAAATCTGTGGAAAGTTAGAAGTTGGGAGCATTTTACCTGGGAGAACACAGGTTACAGAGGCTCAAGAGAGCTGTGCTCTCACCAGCTCTGTGAGTCCTGCAGTTTGTGGGAAATGAGGTGGCCAGCTATAGCCACATCAGAAGGTTGGAAAAGGGTGTATGAGAATATTTTGCTCTCAGCTCACCCAGCCAGGCTCTCTGGCACCTGCCAGGTTACCAGGGCCACCCTAGCCAGAACTTGCTGGGTCCTGGCACTATACTGATCCCCAGCTCTCTCCCCAGTATGGTATATACCAATTTCTGGGACCAACCAGGTCTGGTACCAGTCCAGAACTCAACAGGGCCCTTTAACTCCCCTGTCCCCAGTCTCTCAACCTCCAGTCCCCAATCTGACCCATCATTCCACTCCACTGACCAGGCTGCAGGGTCCTGGCATCTGGCTTTGATCAACCCCCTGCAGAACAGCTGGGCCTCTGATGTTGCCAGGTGCCAACTGGCCCCACATACTGCTTTACCTGCCAGTCTGCCTGGTCCAGCACTCAGCCTTGCAACCCACCCACAGGTCCTGTTGCCCAGCCCTGACCTACCTGGCATAGAACAGCTGGATCCCTAATGTGGCTGGGCCCTGCACAGTGTTCCAGCATCAAACACACCCTATCCAGCACACAGCCTCCTTGTCAGTCCCTAGGATCCAGTGTCAAGCCCTAATCTGCCTGCCACCTGGATGTGGCCATTTGCTTTCTTGCCTGCCCACAATCTAGATTCCCCAGCACCACTTCACCTCCTGCCCTGCAGCCTGGCTCACCAACACCAGTCTCCCAAGAAGGGAAATTGGGGCATATAAAACTGCTACCTTCAACACAGTGAGCAACACATTAAAAGGAAGTATGCACAACCCACAGCCCATACTCTCAATCTTAGATCATACCTCCAGAAGACACGGAAAGAAAATGTTATGGTTTATGGTTTAGATGTGGTGCCCCCCAAAAGCTCACATGTGAGACAATGTGAGAAGATTCAGAGGAGAAATGATTGGGTTGTGAGAGTTTTAAGCCAATCAGTGAATCAATCTCTGATGGGATTAACTGGGTGGTAGCGGATAGAGGAAGTGATTCATTGGGATATGGCTATGGGGTATATATTTTGTATCTGGAGAATGTAATATCTCTCTGCTTCCTGATCTCATGTAAACTCCTTCCCTGTGCCACACACTGTGCTATAAGCCCCAAGGAATAGGGATGACTTTCTATGGACTAAAACCTCTGAAACTGTGAGCTCTCAAATAAAGCTTTCCTTTTGTACAATTGTTCTGGTCAGATCTTTAGTCACAGCAGTGAAAAAGCTGACTACAACAGAAAACCAAATGGGCACAGACAATGAACACATACACTCACTGACTATTTTGTCCACCGTAGTGGATATGACTCCTTAACTTCTTAACATTTCACCAAGATTTTTCTTTGCTGTTGTTTTTTGTTGTTGTTGTTGTTGTTGTTGTTTTTGTGGCAGTAGATCTGTTTGCCTTTTGATATTGGGTTTCCAGACTGGATTTTTCTTTTATTTGAATGTGTACTGACTGATTTGAGGACTCCTACACATATTCATATTTGTTTCTCTCTCTTAATTTCTAGCTTTTTTCCCCTTTTTTTTCATTTTTCTTTTATTTTTTTTCTTATAGTTTTTTGGGGTTTTGTTTGTTTGTTTGTTTTTATGAAGGTGTTAATTTACAATGCTCTGTATTTGGAGGGTTAGAGTTTCTGATTACATTATTTTGGTTTCATTTTGTATCATCTTTATCACTACTCCATGTCCCTTATCTCTCTCTTTTCTCTATTCCTGACACCAGAATTCTATGCTTTCCCTCCTTCTTTATATTCTGTTTTTTCTCCCCTTTCAAACTAATAACATATACTCAGTTACCACTGCATCTGCCCTATTTACTCTTTGAAATTTCAAACACTTTTCCACCTTCCTATCTCTTCTTCTTTACACATAATCAACTCTATCTTTAACACTTCTTAATACTAACTGAGTTATATAATGTCTACCCCCCTACCACCAACATCACAACAATAATTAATACAGTGGAAGGCATAGATAACACCTATTGTTTGATTTTAAGCCAGACATAATACATAATTACAAAATTGATAAACCCTTAGCCAAACTAACAAAGGAAAAGAGAGAAAACTCAAATAATTAAAATTTATGATTAAAAAGGAAATATCACCACAGACACTATTGAAATTCAGATAATAATCAGAAACTATTTTGAAAATCTCTACTACAGTATAATAGAGAATCATGGTAACATTGACAAATTTCTAGAGACAAATGTCCTATTCAAATTCAAGCAGGAAAAAATAGAAAGTTTAAGCAGATCAATTTTGAGTAATGAAATTGAACACACCATCAAAGGCCATCCAACAAATAAAACCCAGGACCATATGAATTCTAAGCCCAGTTGTACCATACCTTCAAAGAAGAACTTACACCAATACTCCTCTAATTATTTCATGAAACAGAGAAGGAGGGAACCCTTCTAAACTCATTCTATGAAGCTAATATCACCTTGATACCAAACCAAAGACTCAACAAGGAAAGAAATTTCAGACCAATATCCCTCATGAATACAGATGTAAAAATTCTTAATAAAATCCTGGCAAATTGCATACAAAAACTTATGAAAAAGATAGTGCACCATGATTAAGTGGGGTACATCCCAGGAATGCAATTTGGTTGGAAATGGAAATCAATAAGTGTAATTCATCACATCAATAGACTTAAAGACAAGAATCACATGATTATTGCCCTAGATATAGAAAATGCATTGGGCAAAATACAGCATCCATTCATGTTCAAAACACTAGAACAACTAGGGATAGTAAGAATATACCTCAACTTTGTAAAAGCTGTATATGCTAAACCCAAGGCCAACATCATTCCAAATGGAGAAAAATCTAAAGCATTCCCTCTAAAAACTGGAACAAGGTAGGGATGCCCTCTTTCACCACTTCTATTCAACATAGTCCTTGAAACCCTAACCAGAATAATTAGACAAAAGAAAGAATTAATTAAAGGGATATGAATAGGAAAAAATAACTCATATTTGCCAGCAATATGATTCTATATTTAGATGACCCAAAACGCTTCTTGAACTCATAAATGAATTCAGCAAAGCAGCAGGATATAAAATTAACATCCATAAATTAATTGCATTTCTATACACCAATGACTAACTAGTTGAAAGAGAAATCAGAAAAACTGTCCCATTCACAATAGCCTCAAAAACAATGAAATAAAATAAAATATTTGGGACTCAATTTAACAAAAGATGTGAAAGACCTCTACAATTAAAACTATAGAACGCTAAAGACAGAAATTGAATAAGACCTTAAAAAATGGAAAGACCTCTCATGTTTTTGGATAGCAGAATTAATATTGTCAAAATGTTCATACTACCAAAAGTGTATAGATTTAATGCAATTCCCATTAAAATTCCAATGACACTCTTAATAGAATTAGAAAAGGCAGTCACGAAATTCATTTGGAAAAATAAGAGGCCCAGAATAGCGAAAGAAATATTTAGCAAGAAACGCAATGCAGTAGGCATCACAATACCATACCTTAAATTATACTACAGAGATATAGTAACAAAAATAGTATGATACTGGCATAGAAATATACTTGAAGACCAACAGAACATAACAGAAGACAAAGAGATATATCCACATAAATACAGTTATCACATATTAGACAAAGTCACCACAAACATACATTTATGAAAAGATAGCCTGTTCAACAAATGGTGCTTGGAAAACTGAAAATCCATGTGTAGTATATTGAAATAGAATCCCTACATCTCACACTGCACAAAACTCAACTCAAAGTGGATCAAAACCTGGCATTAGACCAGAGACCCTGTGCATACTAGAAGAAATAGTAGGCTCAATTTTCCATAATATTGGCTGAGGAACAGACTTTTTCAACAAGACTCCTAAAGCACAAGAAGTAAAATCAAGAATCAATAAATGGGATAGCATCAAACAAAAAAGCTTCTTCACAGCAAAGGAAACAATCAAAAACATAAACAGAGAGCCTACAAAATGGGAAAAAATCTTTACCACCTGCGCATCAGATAGAGCATTAATCTCCAGGGTCTTCAAAGAACTCAAAAAACTCAACACCAAAAAGACAGATAACTCAATCACTCAATCAATAAATGGGCAAAGGAACTAAACAGGTACTTTACAGAAGAAGGATAACAAATGGTGAACAAATATAGGAAAAAATGCTCACGTCTGTAGCAATTAGAGAAATGCAAATTAAAACTACAAGGAGATTCCATCTCACTTTAATTAAAATGGCAATTATAAAAAATACACATAACAATAAATATTGACAAGGATGTGGGAAAACGATCCCCTCATATATTGTTGGTGAGACTGAAAATTGGTGCATGAACTCTGGAAAACAGTATGAAACTTCCTTAGAAAACTTTGAATAGAACCACTAATTGACTCAGTTATCCGACTCCTCAGCATATACCCAAAGGACTTAAAATCAGCATACTACAGTGATGCAGACACATGAATGTTTATATCAGCTCAATTCATAATAGCCAAGCTATGGAACTAACTTAGGTGCCCCTCAACAGATGAATGGATAAAGAAAATGTGGTATATATACATAATGGAATATTACTCAGCTATAAAGAAGAATGAATTATAGCTTTTGCAGATAAACAGATGGAACTGAAGGGTATCCTACTAAGTGAAATTAGCCAGCCAAAAAAAAAGGCCAAATGTTCTCTCTGATTTGTGGGTGCTAACCCATAACAAGGGAGGATAGGGAGGGGAAGTATAGAAATTCATTGAATTATACAAAGGGTAATAAAGAGAAAGGCAGGGAGATGGGAATAGGAAAGACAGTAGAATGAACTGGACATAACTTTCCTATATTCATAGATTAATATAAGTAAGTAAATAAATAAACCTACTAATGCTATGCACATAAGTTAGAGGATGTGGTAAAAAGTGTCTAGTTTTGCAAAATGATAATACTGTTAAATAGAGTTTCAAGTAAATTACAATTGTGGTAAATTTACTTCAAGTAGTTAATTCTGTATTCTGAACATAAAAATATGTAATTTGCATAGATGAAAATCTGTTTCTCTCCATTTCTATTCAATAAAAGTTGAACAAAAAATGATAAAAATGGAAAATATACTTAAAATTTTTTTTTAAAAAATTGAATGTTTAATGTAACACAGTTATGTAAAGTGTATAACAACATAGGTCTGTGTGGCAACAAAAAGACAGAAGATGAACAGGGTAAACAGAAATACACTTTTGAAATTTTTCACCCAGATTAAAAGCATTCTTTGTAAGAACACAGAGGACATTGACTAAAATGGGCCAGGAAACTACTCTCAGTAAATTTGAAAATATCTTATCTATTAAAAATAGAATTAAATTATTATCTATAAAAATATTTGAAATATCTTCAGCTACTTGAAGACTTGACTACTAAACATCATCCCTATTCTTACTAAATTGGTTTAGACATTTGACACAAGTCCATTCAAAGCTCTACACAATCTTCTTCCTTTTTTTTTTTTTTTGGTAGAAATTGACAGGTTGATTTTTAAAGTTCATATAAAAATGTGGAAGGTCTAGTATATACACATAAAGTTTTAGTATTGCTTTCAAAGTTAATTTAGAAGTATTACAATTTGTATATAGTGGTACCAAAGAATGGTAGACATATAAACAAATACACAAATTAATAAAACAACAGAGAACTAAAATATATGATGTGTTTTTGCACATATGTGTATGTGTACATGGTTTTGACAGTGCCCAGAAAATTAAATGCAAAATAATTGTGTTTGTGATTTAAGAAATGAATCTCAAAACTACTTCACACCATGAAAAAAGTATTTTCAAATGGATTATGGTACTAAATAAAAAGATCAAACTTTATGTCTCCTAGAAGAAAGGATAAGAGAAAATTATAGCCATATTGGTTCATGAAAGATTTTCCACATTAAGATTAAATGCACAGTTTTTATTCTTTTTGTGGCAGAATGCACAATTTTTAAATGATGAATTAGAATATGAATACTTGTAAATATTTGGTTTCCAAAGACATCACTAAGAAGTGAAAGGGTAATCTACAGAGTAAGAAAAACATTTTTCATGTTTTCAATTTCATTTTTATAATTGACTAGTGTTCTGTATACAAAATATCTTAAAATTCAATAGGAAAAGTAACCCATTTAAATTTTGCCAAAAATTTTGTACAATTCATAAAAGAAGATGGTCAATAAGTGCATGGAAAGATACTCAGAATTAAGTATTTTCAAGTGTTGATGTGTATATTTAGCAACTAAAACTATCATATTTTGTTGATGAGAAAGCGAACTGATACAGCCATTTGGGAAAACAATTTGGTAGTTTTCTATAAAGTTAAAAATACATTTGCTATGAAATTTAAAAGACATTTACTGCTACATTTACTATATTTACACAAGAAAAATAAAAATGTAAGTCACAAAAGTCACAAAACATCTTTGCATAAGTGTTAAAGTGTTATTGCACTCCTATCCATGAAAAAACAAAACAAAACACAATAACTTGTATGTGCATCAACAAATGAAAGGTGTTAGAAATTATCTAAATATTGATATTATCTTCACAAGGATATATACATACATATTTGTTGAAGTGTTGAATTTAAAATATCTCTGATCTTTTTTAAAATTCAGGTATCTATTTTTATATTAGCATCTTTCAATTCAATGTGTGTTTTTTGCACTTTACCATTTCTTTGGTGTTTACAACTATATCTCTTTAATATCTGAAATATAAATTAAATATAAATTAATGGATGGATGGATGGATGGATGGATGGATGGATGGATGGGTGGATGGATGGATGGATCAACAGCAGCAAAACAAACTAACAGAAAATCCCAGCTGTTCCACAAAGTGCTTCCATTCTCAATTGGAATAAATCCCAATGGTTATGGTTCTGTCATAACCACTTTTAAAAAGAACAATTTCTATCACTGGCACCTCTGTGCTAGATGTCTAGGTTTAGCCAGGGCATACTTTCTCCTTTTCACTGCATATATTTTTCTACATTGTCTTTTAGACATATGTGGACTCACCATTACTACTGAAAATATAGTCTTATGTAATTCCAATTGGAAATGTGTGAATAATTCTTATATTTTAAATTGAAAGTAGGAAATGACATTCATGACTAGATGTATAAGGAAACAAGTTTCTAAATAATGCTCTTGAGCCTTCAAAAACTAATTCTCAAACATATTAATGATAAAAAATGTATTTCAATACAATCCATTTTATCTATTAAGAATAGTGAGAAAGAGAGCTGAGGTTATATAGTACATAATTTCAAAGATATACGATTAAACAGAAGATTTTTGTTTATATAAGAAAGTTGACATGAACTCATTTAGATACCTTGCAAAGAGGAAAGGTTACATTATTTTAGTAAAGGTCATTGTAATATTTGAAAGCCTTTAAAAGAAAAAAAAGTAAGTTGGAATTTGTTGAACTATTAAGCAGGGTAATATATATTCTGACTTAAAGCCAGCTAAAAAGATGTCATTGTGATAGTACAGAAATATATTTTAAAACCATACAATAGTTTAGAGAATGAT
Organism: Geosciurus inauris; assembly: GCA_004024805.1. Taxonomy (NCBI): domain Eukaryota; kingdom Metazoa; phylum Chordata; class Mammalia; order Rodentia; family Sciuridae; genus Geosciurus; species Geosciurus inauris. The sequence continues at coordinate 35,510 of PVHX01014329.1, forward strand.
AAAATTTGCTTGGCTACGAGATCCAACTGGAGAGAAATAGAAGTTGGTGTTAGCTCCCTGTTTTAATTAATTAATAATCAATAATATGTAAGAAAGGACATGAGATTTTATATGTGCTTTTTCTTGAATTCCGAATGTTCCCTGTATATAACAAATCAGTCACAAAATTCTATTAAAACTACTTTGGAAATGTAATTTTATTTTCTTATTCCAATGTTATTTGCTTCTTTATTACCTTCTGAAACATTCTTAATGGCAGAAAGGAACATCAGGAATAAATACTTAAAAAAAATTAATGGCGTTACTAACTTCTGTCTTGTTACATCAGCACACAATGACTTAACTATTTTCTTACAGTGAGAGCTAAATTTCCTACACTCAGAGTTTAACCTAGTTTCAACTATTTCTTCATTTAAATTTTTTTCCAAAAGAAAAATAAAAGGTAAAATGATATGGTCTTCATATCCCACAGAAGTTCTGGGAACATTTGGGACATTTGGAGAAGAATTTTGTGCTGCTCAAGTTCATCTCTCTGTCTTGCACTGTCACTTGAGGATGAGGATTGTGTCTTAGCAATCACCACTGAAAGCATCTCCATTTATGTACAAAGAATTGAAATGCATTCTGCCATCATGTATAACTAATTAGAACAAATTAAAAACAAAAACAATAAAAAGCACTACTGATCTTGACCAGGAGGGGGCGCGGCTAATCAACTGGAACAAGGATCAGATAACAAATAAGCAACAGATCCCTTCCCTGCTCTCCACTCTATTCATGGCCTGCACACTTGTTACTTGGTGATCTCAAACACAGCTCAGGGAAAAGCATCCAAGGAGGAGGTCCTGAGTGGGCAAACTTCTAAAGTAAATGTGGGAGACACAACTGTGGCCTAAGGTCTACCATTGCCTCTTGACCTTTCTTCTAAGTATTAAAAACATCAACCTGGAGAAATATGAATTCAATGAAAACATACAAAAAATCTCTAAAGAGCATATAAAAGTTATAAAATGAGTATGACAAGCAAAACCTATATAACAAAGGAAGCGAATGAATGGACCATGTGGTAGCAAAAATAACTACTAAAACCAATATATGGAGATGTTCAAATTTTTTAACTATTTTTATAATTTTTAAATCAAATTTAAGAAATAATTCTCATAAGTTAAAGTGCAACATTTTTATATAAAGAAAGAATAAAATAGCTGAGTGTGATGATGTACACCTATAATCCTAGCTACTCAGACTGAGGCAGGAGGATCGCAAGTTTGCCAATAGTCTGACAATTTAGCAAGACCTGATCTCAAAATAAATTTTTAAAAAGCTGGGTTGTGGCTCAGTGGTGGAGTGCTTGTCTAGTATGTGCACAAGCACGGGGTTCCAACTCTAGCTCTGAATAAAAAAACAAAAAACAAACAAACAAAAAACACTTTGACAAATGTACACAGTTAATAGCCACCAAACCAGTCAAAATACAAAACATTCTTATCACTCCAAAAATATTCCTTCCTGATACTTTACAGTTAATCTCTTTTCCTCACTCTCAACCCAGGTCAACAATTTGGTATGGAGTAGTACCTATTTTATATGTGCTTGTGATTAATTTGCTAACATCTTATTAAAGAGTTTTGATATAAGTTTTTGAGGGTAATTGATGAGCCCTTTTAGTTTATCAGATTGTTAAGATAATACTAGCATCATATGAATCTAGAGGAGTTTCTTTCCTTATTTTTATTACAGATTTTCTTTTGTAACTCTGTTTCTGTAGATTGAAAGATATTGATCCGCCTTCCCAGAAAGATTCACTAGGAAATTTTTAGCTGCTTTATCCATGAAAAACTGTCAAGTTGAGTGATTGTCCTGTTGACAGTGAATTTGTTCTCTGTTGCGTTCATCATGGAGCTTTTATTCTACACTGCCGCTGTAAAGTGCTCCATGATCAAATGCCCATCTTTTGTCTACATACATCAGAAACACTGGCCTCAGTTTTGGATATCTGTCTCTAAGATTTGTACTGACAAATATAATGATTAAGTTGAATGAATCTCCTAGATATTTATAAATATTGTCTGTTATTTCCTGTGATATTTTTTAACCTTCAGTATAATGAAAAAGAATAGATTGATAAATAATTTACCTATTACAAAAAAATGTTTCACGGTATTTCTGTATCATTAATGTTTTATCACTATAGGTTAGTGTAGTATCTTAAATATTCAAATTTAATTATTACCAGTTCAAAGACTAGCAATTGTGTAGCAAACTAGTATTCCCACATATTCATTCTCCCTCCTAAGGGTAAGTACTCATGCCTTTTCTGTGAACTTTTCCAAGTTTTGGTGAGGTGATTTTTATTCTAGGCCATGTACCTATCTTAATGTGCACAACAATTTTTACAAGAAAATTGGTTTTTCGTAGAACAGTGCAAAGCAAAAATAAATATAGAGAACATTTAAAAATATGTTGAAACTATCATAAATCTTTACTTTCAGAAAGGCAGAAATCTACTTCAATTCTCAAGCTATGTTTTAAACAACTAACAATGATTATTGACATTTTCAGATGGTAACCAAGAATCTATCATTTTGACTAAAAGCAGAAACAAACTTGGCAAAGCACAAAACCTATTACTGCACCTTTAATAATTCAGATATTCATTTCCATATACTTCAGTTTTTTCCATGACTCTAATACCCCAAAGAATTATCTACAGTGCCTTATATTTCATCAAAACAGAAAGTATGCTTAGTAAAAATCAGAGATAAATGGCAAGGCCCGTTTTTGTTCAACAAAGACAATTTATTTTTGTAAGTTATACTTGAGAGTTATTGTCCAGTAAGTTAACTACATTTACCACACCTTAGTTCTGACAAATTAGCAGCAGCATGTATTTCTGCTAATCACAATTCACCAAGGTAAAAGTCACAGTCATTGTCCCATGTTTCCTTTTGTGGCCAGGATAACATGACTTTTGGCACCAAGTGAACTTTCATAAATAGTCTAGTATAGTTGCAATAACAATTATATGAAGATATAACAAATTTGTACATTCATATATATTTAGTCAATGAAGGGCCAGGTTAACCTAACAAAATAATAAAAAAAATATCATGTTTACTCTTTAGAGATTATGATACAAAACATACTTTGGTTTAAAAACTTCAGTAGAATTGAGATAATTCCATATTTTGCTTTAATTATATAAATAATGTAGACACAATTTTCCATTTGAACTGCCTATAATCACTCAACAAATGTATGATGTTTCCTAGCCACTAATGTCCCATAACTTGTGAAGCAGTTTCTCAACATGCATATTTAAACAATATGATTCATCTTTCAATAATATAACCTGCTTGAACCATTGTAGTTCTTGAAAATGGACATGAGAAAATGGACATACTATATAAAATACACAGATTGTCATCTCTCACTCTCTTTGGAGAGGGTTCAGCACTGGAAGAGATCTGTCTATAACAATATAGATAGTGATAGCAATGCAGTGTAGTTCTCTCTTTTTTTTTTTTCAATTTTCTTGACTTCAAGTCTAATATTACTACCATCATAGCTCAGTTTTGAGAATAAAATATGTCATGGAAACACTTCCATTTGACATTTACCAATGGACACACACACAGAAAATTTCACTGCGTGACAAAAACCCAGTTTAAAAGCTTATGCTCTTACATCCAAATGAGTTGCTTAATGTTTCACTGTGTGTAAATAAACCTTGGATACATTTAAATTCTCCTTCTTTATTAATTTATTTACACAAAATACTCCCAATGTGTCTTGAAAGTTCTATAGTGTGTAGTAAAGGGATTTTTAAAATTATGTGACAAGAAAAACTACACTTGGTAGAAAAGATTCTTAGGTCATTCACTTTATCTCTATGTTTTTTTTTTTTTTTTTTTTTTTTGCAAATAATAGACTATAAACTAAGTGGAAATTTTGGGGGTAATTTAAAATTTTTTCAAGTATTATTTAAGATAAATGTTCTTACAAAGTCTCAGCAAGGTTTATTTTATTTTCTAAAATCTGAATTGAACTAAAAAACAACACCATGGAGATATAAATTTATCTATGGGATTATGGTTTACTGTAAAAATCATATAATTAGTGGTCTGGGATGGACTTGAGTACATCTGGTCAAGCTGTCTGTATTTATGCAAAAAAATGATGATTCTCCAATGGCATCACTCACTCTTACATGTCCTTCTATCATTACACCCTCTGCTTCCTTATCAGGTTCTTTCTTCTTTGCCTTTATCACAGTGTAAATTCCAAATGGCTTCAGAAATTGTAGATGAACAAACACAGACTCTGGGTGACAGTATAGTCATTCTAAAAGTTTTGTTTTAATGCAGGCACTGAGATGAAATGCTAAAAAGTCACATTTCCTGAGGCCTCTTGGTTGGGGTTATGTTGGGACTAGTCCATTACAGTTTTGCAAAGCTCTTTTCCCAAGTGCATAGACATCACACCTTAGTTGACCCCATATCATTCTGGGATTTCACCTGGAAACCTAGAGTCTTTACGAAGTTTCATCCAACTTGGCTGAGTCCAACCTCTAATTTTCAATCCAAAATGGTTCTAAAAATATATATTTAGCACATTAGCCTTCTAGCCCCTCTGGTCTGCAGGATTTACTGGAATTTATTGTTCTCACATGCACAAGTTAGAAACTAGTCAATGACATGAAGAAAAATTGGTGTTGTGATCATTTACCTTCAATGTTCTCTTTTCTAGAATAAATAAATACTTTTGCTCCCAAAAAGAAGGAAAGTAGAACAGAAGTGAAATTCTCCACCTATTCTCTTTAGATTTACCAATTGGATAAGTCATCATAGGCCAGAAAGAGAAAGATGAAAGAAGTCAGTCATGGTACATTTAATTGAATTTCCTCCAAAGGAAAGGGAAATCAGGAAATAACAATGAGTGTTCCTTCCATCAGAGCTTACAATTATGACGCAAGAGTGAGTAATGTTATGAGGTATATAGGATAATTTTCATTTCACTGTGAACTGCTTTCTTTTTTCATAGAGCTATCAGGTGTTCATCAACCCTTTACCCTGAAACATTTTCTAAATTATAAAATTAAGCCTTTTAGCAGAATTTTTAGCTTGGAAAATAAGAGTTTTTTTAAAAAATATTATTCATGCTTTAAAGAAAGTTTGCAGCATAAACATGAAGTGTGATTTTAACAAGATTGGGGAAATAATAGAACATCTTATTTCATTCAATCCATGAATCCAAAGCACTAGTTCAAACTAGATACACTTTGGACAGATAGCTAAAATGAAGAAAAAAAGAAATGCTTGCCAAATGCATATACTTTGGGAAAACTAAACTGGTGTCATTTTCCCTGAGCAATTTGACATTGTAAAGAATGTCTATTAGAAATTATATAAGAATTAAAACTTGCATGATAATTATGAATTTATTACATTTTACCAAGAGAGTAGAAAGGGACAATTTTCATTGTCAAAAAAATATATAAGAAACTAGAAATGGTTTTGAGAAAATAAGGAAAAATTTTTATAACTATTTAAAATTGGCTTGTTTACTCATTCAGTCAATGTTTGCTGAATGCATCCTCTGTAACAGATACTAAAATAGGTACATTGGTTATGATCTGTGATCTATTTTTCTTACACAATTATAAAATGTTATATTTACATTACTTAGAAAATGCTAAAATACAATTTTATAGAATTTGCAATCAAGATAATGACAAAAGTGAATTAAATAAATATTAGCAATATTTATTTTATGGAAATAGAAATAATTATAAACAAAAATGGTATCAGATAAAAGGTTAAGACAACATAAAGGTTAAATACTTAGACATTTAGTAGAAGAAAAATCCACTTCAAGAGTAACTGCTGGACTTCCAATGTCATTCTAAAGGCTCATGTCATTTCATCAGTCTGTACATGTAGTAGTATATGAATCTTCACACCAAAGGCATATTGAAATCTAAATACAGGCATTTTATAAAGATCAGATATGGACATTGTTGTGGTTTGAATGTTTTTCCTCCAAAATTCATGTTGAAAAATTAATTCTTGATGTAATAATATTCAAAGTAAGGCATTTAGGAGATTGTTAGATTAATGAGGCCTCTTCTCTTGTGAAAGATTAGACTTTTATCAAATAGGCTTCACATAGCATTCGATCTTTGTTTCCCTTTTGCCCTTCACCTCCTGCTCTGTGGGGACACAGTGCTCCTCTTGCAAAGGGCTCAACAGCAAGGTGCCATCTTGGAAGCAGAGACTGCGCCCTCAACAGACATCAAAACCTTGATCTTAGCCAGGCACAGTGGTGCACGCCTATAATCCCAGCACTTGGGGAAGCTGAGACAGGAGAATTGCAAGTTCGAAGCCACCCTCAGGAACAGTGAGACACTATGCAACTCATTGAGACCCTGTCTCTACATAAAACACAAAATAACACTGGGGATATGGCTCAGTGGTAGCGTACCCCTGAGTTCAATCTCCGGTACCAAAAAGGAAAAACAAAAAACAAAAAACAAAAAAACCTTGATCATCAGAACTATGAGAAATAAATTTATAGTCTTTGTAAATTATGTAGTCTGTGGTAATTTATTATAAAAGCATAAAAGAAACTAAGACAGACATAAGAGGATATCAAACAGATTATCAACAGAAGATAGTAATTGAGAAGCCATTTTTAAAAATATTCTTGTGCTAGCATAGAAATAAACATAAAACATTTTCTCCTAAGAGGTTTTAGTTTAAGGGTGTTGTACCCATATTCTATTCCACAGTGGAGAGAGTCATTTTGCCCTAAGTCATTAGTTCAAATGCCTTCTGCATTTCTACAGTGTCTTGTAATGGAAAGAATGAAGTACTCCAATGAGAGAGAGATGTGCCATTAGTAAGTAAATTATAGAAAACATTTTACAGAATAAACAGGGAAACAAATTTTGGTAGAAATTAATTGATACAGATTGGTTCCTATTATATAGTGTTTGATGCTTAAAACAGATATTGACAAATTCTAGACTCAGAAACTAAGTATGATGTAGATATTGTTATTAAAATGTCATAATGATAAGTTTGGGTCTGTCTGTACAATATACATTTAAGAGCTTTTAAATAAATCAGATAATTATGCAAAGACATAGTAACAAACTATGATTATACTACAGAACAAAGTGCCCTCGTTAGGTAGTAGTTAGCAATGAATAGTGAAATGTAAACCAATAGTATAGCAGGGACACAGAGTTTCTTTGAAATTACCTTTAGTGAACAATCAAGTAACTTGTAGAACAACAACAGGATACTAACTCTGAAAATAAACAGGCGGAAACAAAGAAAGCCAATTAAGAAACATGTCAAGAAAGAAAGATCAATGAGGCTAACACTTGGCAGGGTCTACTGAGGTCATTGTCAAGTGAGGATTTATGGCCATGGGCTTCTCGGTGTATTTCAGAAGGGAAATTTCATTAATAGCACAGGTATGCTGAGATGAATTTTGCCTGGTTATTGACCTAAGCACTTGCATTGACATAATATTGACTTGTGTATTAAACCCCCAAATAGGATGGCCACCAAGAAAGTTCCAGAGAGGACCAATTAGGGTCAAGTATTCCTCTGCCCCATGTGAAGGAGGAGATAAAGACTGCCAAAGGTGGAACCCAGTTCTCCCAGTAGACATCAAACAGTAATAAATTTGGAAGCAGCATTGTTTCCTTGTTACTCTCGGCTCAAAGATGACCTACTCTCTTTCTTGAGAGTAAACTCTGCTTGACCCTTACATTACTTGTACTTATAAGAACGTTCTCTTGCTTGGATTTTCATATCTAACTTTAAATTTTCTTTTATTGGAACACAGAATTGAAGTTTGTAGCTTCCGATCGTCACTCTTTTGTGATACCATGTAGGATGAAAGGAAATTACAGAAGATAACATTATTGGGCTCTCAGAACATGCGCTTGAGTGGAAATGATGAAGTAAAGGTAACCATTATTGGGTGGGAGGTGCAAAGGGGCATACATTGAAACTTGGGAAACAGATAGATGTCAGTTCATGACAATCTTGATAACCATAGAAGTCATTGGATTTTCCCCTCAAATTATATTAGAATCCAGCTAGAGACTTTGAGTAGGAAAATGGCATGTTCCAATATGTGTGCCAGCTTCACTGTTACTCCTATTTGGAGAATGAATTTAATGCAAGCCACAGTGAAAGAAGGGAGGCTTCCTCAGGACTGCACACTTTACACACATCTGAGATAATGGCAGAGTTTAACATTTAGTTATAGTATTGTCAGAGAAAAGTGGGTGAAATCAGGAGAAAATTTCTGGTAGAATCCATGGAATCTCTGCTGGGTTAGTTCCGAAAGACAGGAAAATCATGAGGATGACTTTTGGCTTTCTAGCTTGAGCAGGCACATGCTCATTTTTGTCAATTACCATAGTTGATAAAAAAGAAGGAAAGGCAGCTTGGAGTAGAGAGAATGGAAGATTAATCACTGTTATTAATCACTATTATTGAGACTTTCACTTTAGAATACAAGGAAAATAATATAGAAATATATAGTAGATTTCAAGGTACAAAGGCTTGACACTCAGAGGGAGATCAGATGTGCAATGTATAAAGTTTAGGGGTTGAAGATGTGTGGTAAGGGACTTAGAATCTTTATCTTAGGATAAAGATTCACAAACTTGAGTAAGGAAGAGACAGAAAGATAAGGAAGAGGAATGATCTAAAAATATGAATGAAAATCAGTGGATGATTTCATGGAATGATACATTATTGCTTCTTATCACATATTAAAGTCTCAGTAGCTTTTGACACAGTTACCTACTGTCTCCTGAAAGGGCCTGAGAAAGGTAGGAGAAGAGATTAAGCCTACAATTGGACAGGTTGGTCTCTAAAAGAAAGAGGCACTAATTCACCGATAACACACAAAATGAATGGTGCTAACATATGCATGAGTGTAGGCTTAGTGAAAAAACAAAATCAGGAGATAACATCTGTTTTGCCTACCAGGCATCTTTCCTGATTATTTTGGCAACAGCACTTTGAGGAGTGCCACCACTGGGAATTTAAATGAGCTGCCTGCACTCCCTCTGACATCAAGGACATGTGACTACATTTTTTATGGTAATCAAATTATCATACACCCATGGCCATATTCATGATGCACACCTATAAATGCAGTGATTTCTTACTGGTTTTCGAGAAAAATATGTGCTTTACTCACCAAATTTAGCAGCAAACTATGGTCAAACTTCCTGCTGTAATACTCAATTACTGTTTCTCCTTTTCTGTTAATTTACATTCTATTTCAATTTTCTTGCTACCATAATCCAAAACCTGGACAGAACATCCTTTCTTCACAGGCCTCTCTGATCTTTCTCCCAGAGGAAAAGGTTCACTGTTTGACAAATCTTACTTAGCACCTTAGATTGTGAACTCCAGAAGGAGAGCACCCTCAAGAATCCAACAATAAATTAATCCAAAGGAAAATAATAACAAGCCTATCTGTCAGAGTTTACCCTATGTTAACTGCACTCTTAAATGTTCTTAATCTGAGATTCGAGGTCTCTGACTGTTCATTGCTAGACAAACTTATTAAAACATCTATCTGTTATAAGTAACACCAGATTACACTATCTTCTACTCACTACTTGATGTAAACAAACACAGTGAATTGAATTCAAGATTATACATATATACATATATATACACATTTATGTGTATATACGTGTGTGTGTATATATATATATATATAAATTTTTAAATATGCCCTTTTCCAAATCCATCATTTAAAATCCACAACAATCTATGGAAAAGGTCTTACTGTCATTCCCTTTTACAGATTAGCAAGTGAGGCACTGAAAATTAGGTAACTTGCCTTGTCATGAACCTATTAAGTCAGTCAATTTTATTTTAAAATCATTCAAGTCTTAATATGGTAAATTGCATTGTGTTAAAAAAAAAAAGAGTGGTTATAAGTTCAATTCACCCCAAGACAGCAGCCAGATACATTGGTATATGTTCAGATATTCGAATATCAGTTTTAAGTACTTGTACATTGAAGATAAAATGATAGGGTAGCTAAATTTAGTGAAGCATGGATTTTAACCACAAAACAGTCCTTTAGCAGGTACAATTTAAAAAATAAAAAGAAGAAGAAGAAAAAATCTGCTTCTCCAATTATTGATAGCCACCAGGAGGGTGCTTTACATTTGAATTATAACATGTCAGTTTTATTTTCTAAGTTGCAGAAAAAGTGCATATTTTAATTAAGTTTAAAGTGTCCACCAGGAACAATAATATTATATGAGACATGGCCAATTGCATGTTAAGAAACATGGCATTTAGCCACTGTAGCTGTTTTTATAGCTACTAGATAAAAAAAAAAAAAAAGTGAAAAGCAATATGATCTAATGTATCTCTCACTCAGCAATAGATTGTCATTTTTGCATACATGTTTAAATTATAATGGAGAGTAGTCTGTATACAGATTACAAACATGTTTAGATTAAGCAAATAATAGTATTACATCAGTAATAATGAGGATTATTGGTTATGATTTTATTTGAAGCAAATATGAAAACATATTTGTTAGCACAAATTTTGCATAATTCTATCTAATGTATGTGTTCTGAGTTCTGTTCATATATTGAGGAAATAAGTATTAAAAATTACATATGTGCTGAAATGTATGATACCAGAGTTGAAGAATGTAGAATCTCCTAACTTCAGATGGAGGAATAAAATATTTTCATTTTCTAAGTGAACTCTGTAGGACATTACAAATACAAAGTAGAATGCAACAACTAGACCAGTTGAGACAGGGACACCTAATTAGTTATCATTTACTAATTTTCTCCTTTAGTCGTCTATTCTTTTGGCTATTTGTTTGTTGATTCCACCAAGAAATAATTACAGTAACAAATAGGAATTATGTACTTCCTTTTCTCTGAATTATGTTAGCTCTCTTAAGGGAAATCAGACATGTAACAAAAATCTAGGGAGAGAATTTTAACTTTGCCTTGTAAAATCAAAGGAGTTGTAAGAGGCAAAACTTGATCCAAGTATTAAATGAGTAGTAGTACAACACTCAGCAGAGAATTTCAGTAATTCTCCCACATGGTTCAATTTACTTCAGCAAATATCCATTGAATGACTTTATTGCATAAATATTTTTGGAATATTATGATCAGGGAATACAAAGAAACAAATAGTAATTACCTTTAAGAAACGTGATCTACAAAGTTGTTCAAGTAAGTAAACAAGTAAGTTAAAATACTATGAAACATTGAAAAAGGAATAATTACTTGTGCAAGTGGCTGGGGTAACAGAAGGTGATGAGGAATATGGGTCTCCCTTGCAGTAGGGAGGAAGAGATCCAACAAGGTAAGTAGGAAAGTCACTCAGACTGGAAATACAGGGTAGTGTGAGGTGACGAAGCATTCTAACCCACTGGAGGACCATGTTCAAGGGAAAGGGCAAAAGACAAGAGTGTGATAGAGTCATGAAGAACTTACTAAGGAGCCATGAATCATTGGCCCAATTATCAGGAGTCTCTAAATTGAATGTACTCTGCAAGCAACTGGGCAAGATAATGCATTGCAATGCCTGAAGAAAAATGTTGTTTTCTGATCATATTTGTCTCATCTTATTTTCTTCTTTTGTGTATATGTTATAATTTCTGGTAAGTCATGTATATAATTTATAAAGAAGTGAATACAAATGCTTTGAGGGGAAGTGAAGCTGATGGTTGTAAATGGTGGGGGTTTGTGCAAAGAAGGAAGGTGATAAAGAGAGATATTTGCTTTGGAAGATAACACACAGTTAAGACAGCCAAAGGGAGACTAGTTAGCAAACTTGCCGACTCAGAAGATCTAGTAAGTATGTGTGAAATAATTTGGATTTATTAGAATTGGAGACTCAGATTCTAAAGCAACAGATTCAAGAAATGATCAAGAATGCAATAACAGTCCTTGACTAGCTCATTTTCTGACCACATGTCAGGCCCTGGACGCTCTGGGCCACACTGCCAATGCTGCATTCAGTCCTCTTAGTAATGAGCAGGTTGCCATTTTTCTTATTTTACTTATGAGATAAAAATTAGGTTTAAAGAAGTTAAAAATTTCATCAAAAGGTACATAGCTGGAAAAAGGCAATTCTTGACTTTAAAGCAAGGTTAATAAGACTCTAGAGTTATAAGTTAATAAAACTCCAGAGTCAAGCAGTTAATCACTTGCCTCTAAAGGAAAAAAAAAAAAAAATCAGGAAGGAAAAGGAAAAGCAGGAAATTGGTGCAGTGGACAGGGGTTGTTAAGAAATGGCAAGGTAAGAATTCTCATCTATATCTTGAATGTGTTGAAAAGACATTGTCCAGGAGATAAATATTTTCACTAATTACATAGTGATTCTCAAAGAATTATACAGTCCATAACTGTTTGAAGTTCTACATGTTAAGGGTACATTACCAAGAATTATAATTCTTTTACTTATTCATATGACATAGAGCTATGAAATAGTCAAGAACTCTATTAGACTTTAATAATGAAGCAGCAGATGAAAAATTTGTACTGTGAAACACAATGCCAAAAAAAAGTTAGACCACAAAAGTGCAATTACATAATAATTTCCAGTTTGGGAAGAACTTTAACATTTAATTTTAAGTATGAATTAATTAAAATATATCACAGTTTGCCAAATTATTTCAATGTCATTTTCAAGAAAAAATGCTACAACTTTCAACAAAACAAAACAGAATAATGGAATTATTTCTATTTACTTATAACTCAAGATTTTTTCATTTAGCATTCCTGAAAAATTATTTAGAGATATTCTGAGATTTAAAAGAACACCCTAATAAACTTGGCAATCATTTTTTTTTTCTTGCTTAAGAAGTTATAATTTTCAAGTTGGGTGAAACTCTTGGGATGCTACCAGTGGCATCTGGATAGAAGGAGTTAATGCTATTGAAGGACCTCACAATCACCTTCCTCCTGATTATCTTGGGGCTTTGGAGTGCTGGAATTTTCTACATTTCTTAAAGGGGATGACTACTGGTGGTCAGAGATATGCAGATGTGGCATTCCTGAAGGACTCAAATCATACTCAAGGGAAGCAAACAAGTTAGTTTTCTTTAAAAATGATTTGTGGTTTTTGATGAGATTTAAGGAAACCTTCCACAGTATTGATGGAGGTAAAGGAATAGATTTGCAGAATACCAGATACCATGAAAAAGGAAGTTTGGAAAAAAAAAAAGACCTATTTAAATTTAGAGACAATTAGAAATTAGAGCAAATTCTGACAATGCAATTGTAAGTGCGCGTGCACACACACACACACACACACACACACACAGTTCCACACAAACTGCCTGCATGGCAAACATATTACCATTCATTCATTCTAGACCTAAACGTAGAAAGAATTTAATGAATCCTGTTTCAACCAATGATATGTTTATCCCAGAGGATGGAGATTATTGAGGATAAGAAATCTCATTATCTTTCTTATTTCACCGATATTAAAGACAAAATTGAATTTCTTTAAGCACAATGTGGGCATATTATACATAATAGTAATAATATTCGTACCTACATTTCTTATTTGTGTTTAGCTAATGCTTGTTATTTAAAATCATACACTCTAAAATGCCTTTTTCCCTTTGAAGCAACAGACTCCTTTTATTCTTGGCAAATCATCAATTTTTATCCCTCCTGAAACCCATTCTTAATTATATTTTACTTTATTAAATATTAAATAATTTGAAAATTGCACTAAACTCACCAATAGTGACACCTATTGGTGAGATGTAATTATAAAACAACAGATTTTTTTTTTACCTACAAATAAAAGTTACTTTTATTAATAAATTAGAATTATTGTTAAAATTTTGATTTTTATTGTGTCATGATTATGAGTGGGATATTGTTAATACTCAGAATAAATACACCAAAATGATCCAATCCTATTGGTTTCTATATAGTTTTAAGCTTTAGCTGTATCACAATAGTAAGTATTTCTTTTGTGTCTCATTATAGGAGGACATTATTTGTAGGATTCATGTCAACTGTGATTTGACAGAGCCCTCTCCCCAGTTTTTCCTTGAGAGAGTGATTCCTAAATACAATAATTATCTTATTTACTCATTCAGTATAAATGAATGGAAAGACATGTTCCTAGTGATAAAATGCCTACAAATAAGATTTACTTCCAATCAAAGACAAATAGATACATTATATTGACTGTGTTAAAGTTTAAAACAAAACTCTTGTAAAATTTACTGTACACACTCTACATAAATTGCTATAAAGTGTCATAATGAAGCTTGAAATTCAAAATGGACCTATGGTATATAGTAGATTTTTGAAATGCATATATTTTATTTTTTGTTTTGCTTTGTTTTAGGAGCCTCTGGTGAGAACTTCATGAAACAAATATGTACAGTTATATTAATTGTTTTAATTTAGTTACTCACCTGCATTTTTAATTACATTTGCAAGGCAAAACAAAACAGGGTCAGATATAGTCACACAAACATTGTGACTATATTTTTTACTGCTCATTTATTAGCTGAAATATATTTAAGCAACTTTATTAAAGAAAATTAAAAAGACACTTTCTAGGGCCAATAACAAGAATAATGAAGAAGTGATGAACTAAACAAGACCAGGCAAAGACTTTCTATGGGATTCAGGGTCTCAATGTTGTACAAACCTGCATTCCAGACGTTTGCTCTTTCAATCTCATTTCTTCCCTGGTACAGTCCTGTCACTTCAAAATGCTGTTTTCTTAGTGTAGGTATCTAAGAAACTGGCCATTGCATTTGGTAAAAAAAAAAATTCCTCAAAATGAGTTCTCTTTCTCACATTTGCTTTTTCAGAATTTATTTTGTAACATATCCACTCAGAAGCTCTGCAATAGTTTTATTGAAATATAGGTTAGTATTTGGTTTTAATGACTTAGGCAGAAAAATATTCTAATTGGAATATTTGAGTAGAAATATACCACCATGATATTTATAGAGATTTCTCAGGATTTTTACTGAAAGAGCAAAGGATCACTGTTAAATACAGAATCAACACCATTGGATGGGGATTTATACACAAAATGCTCTTTTTCCCCCAGAGCAATTTATATACTTGAACAACAACAACAACGAAAAGGAGCACAGCATAATTCTGGTTAAATTTTTAACTTTTCTTCTCAGAACAGCTTCTCTAATCAGGTCTAATTTGATGTCTTTCATTGTAGGTTACTATTTCTAGTCCAATTTCTTCTGTATGGGTAAGACCTTGATAATCAAAATAATTCTTCAGGGATGCAAGGTTGGTTCAACATACGGAAATCAATACATGTAATCCATCACATCAACAGACTTAAAAATA